>JAWPHD010011436.1:0-83982 GCA_037043455.1 Cyrtodaria siliqua
AAACATAGCTTGGAATGGATTTTGCAACAAGGTTGTAATAAGGTAGTTGCAGTGCATGAATTATAAAACATGGCAAATCAGACAAAAGGAAAGGATTAAATTATGTTGTTGGTAAAATAGTGGCTTACTGGGTAGATTATTTCGAGCTCCCCAAGAAATATCAGGGGAAGTATACATTTGAATCTGAGAAACGTGCCCTATTCGTAAATATTTATAATTATAATAGAAAACCTCATTTCTACCACAAAAAAAAAGAGACCGTCATATATGTACTAAAAATGACGTAAAAACCATTAAAAAAATAATAATCTGTCAACATGAAACTTAAACTGAATAGTGTATCAATCTTTCCTCCAAGCAATTTAAAGAACGGTTGTGATCTATTCAATAGTAAGAGTATAGGGCATGGTTTTCAGATTCATATGTTGTAAGTGAGAAAGTGTTGACTCTTACGGATGCAGGTGGTATAAAGTAAACTGCTTCTACTCAGGAAAATGTGGTGATCTACCGTACACCACTAAAAAAAGTTGTTGACCGTCATATATAGCCTAAAATGTTGCTGAAAATGAAACAAACACCATTCAACCAACCAACCAACCAACCAACCAACCAAATAACCAACCAACCAACCAGATTCATATGTGTCTTTTCCCTCTAGGACTGCTGCAACTAGCCTAAACTAATGTGTTGATGAACAACAATTCTCTTGGTGTCATCCCAACATTAGTGGAAATATTTGAAATACAGCAAAACACAGTACTTCTCAGGTTCAAGTCTGATTTTAATACCAATCAAACTGACACAAGATTTGAGGTATGCATGTGTAATTTATAGGGTTTGAACCGATTATGCCCTTGACTCCAGTCATTGACTACAGTCTGCAGAGTATGCATGTGACTACAGTCTGCAGAGTATGTACCAGACTACAGTCTGCAAAGTATGCATGTGACTACAGTCTGCAGAGTATGCATGTGACTACAGTCTGCAGAGTATGTACCAGACTACAGTCTGCAGAGTATGTACCAGACTACAGTCTGCAGAGTATGCATGTGACTACAGTCTGCAGAGTATGTACCAGACTACAGTCTGCAGAGTATGTACCAGACTACAGTCTGCAGAGTATGTACCAGACTACAGTCTGCAGAGTATGTACCAGACTACAGTCTGCAGAGTATGTACCTGACTATAGTCTGCAGAGTATGTACCAGTCCACAGTCTGCAGAGTATGTACCAGACTACAGTCTGCAGAGTATGCACATGACTACAGTCGGCAGAGTATGTACCAGACTACAGTCTGCAGAGTATGCATGTGACTACAGTCTGCAGAGTATGCATGTGACTACAGTCTGCAGAGTATGTACCAGACTACAGTCTGCAGAGTATGTACCAGACTATAGTCTGCAGAGTATGTACCAGTCCACAGTCTGCAGAGTATGTACCAGACTACAGTCTGCCGAGTATGCACGTGACTACAGTCTGCAGAGTATGCATGTGACTACAGTCTGCAGAGTATGCATGTGACTACAGTCTGCAGAGTTTGCATGTGACTACAGTCTGCAGAGTTTGCATGTGACTACAGTCTGCAGAGTATGCATGTGACTACAGTCTGCAGCGTATGCATGTGACTACAGTCGGCAGAGTTTGCATGTGACTACAGTCTGCAGAGTATGCATGTGACTACAGTCTGCAGAGTATGCATGTGACTACAGTCTGCCGAGTATGCACGTGACTACAGTCTGCAGAGTATGCACGTGACTACAGTCTGCAGAGTTTGCACGTGACTACAGTCTGCAGAGTTTGCATGTGACTACAGTATGCTGAGTATGCACATGACTACAGTCTGCAGAGTTTGCATGTGACTACAGTCTGCACAGTTTGCATGTGACTACAGTCTGCAGAGTATGCAAGTAACTACAGTCTGCAGAGTATGCATGTGACTACAGTCTGCAGAGTTTGCATGTGACTACAGTCTACAGAGTATGCACGTGACTACATTCTGCAGAGTATGCAAGTAACTACAGTCAATGCAAAGTATGCACAGGCCTTCAGTGCAGCGAATTGAGGTGATAAGTTTTGAGTATGCACGTGACAAGTGTGTATGCGCGGCGTGTCAACAGTGCAGAGTATGCATGTGACTAGGTGTAGTTTACTTTATATCGCTGGACTTGTGACAATAACGCCTACACAAGCTCACACGAATAATTGATAGTAATTAGTAATGACAATGATCAAAAACCTGTTAAGTAATTAGGGAAGCTGTGGTGAGGATCCTGTTTGTTTATTCATGATGATTGCATCACTGTTACACTAAGGACCACCTCTTGATGTATCTAGATTGAATGGTTTAGGTTTAAACATTATGCTGGAGTGACAAAAAACAAAAAAGTTAATTGATATTAAAACAAAATTAAAAGTAAAATTTTATGAGGTGGGTATTTAAAGAAAAATATGATCAAACGAAAAGGTTGTTATATAAAGTAATATATCATAGAAATGATCTCTTTATTGTTGAATGTCACAATTATGTAGCTTAGGTTGTCATGTATAGCAAGCATCACAGGTGAATTGTGACACAGCCTTCGAATTACTGTTGTTAATTATAACACAGATAACATGCACACCGTTTAACGACACAATGGCGACTGCGGTGAATAATCTGTATAGCCTATCATTTTAAAGCTTTTGATATGGCATATTGATTTTGAAAAGAAAATGTTTCAGTTCAGCTTGATATGTTAAGAATGTATGATATGCCAACAAAAATGAGTCATAAACGGCAATTGTCGTCAAATCAGGATCACCTTTATCTGTGCTAAGGATACCTGTACAGTTGGAGAGCTGTTGAAGAGTTGCTGCCCTTTGATTTGATCTCGCTGGGATACATTAATCATCGTTGCTTTATTGGAGGACAGGTATTAATAACAGCTAAATTAATAAATTATGTTTTATAAAAAGGAATTCAGGAATTTTTTCTCACGTTCAATGGGAAGCTTTCCCATTTATTGTAATTTCTAAGATACGCAGCCCAGTGCAAGAACTTGACTCATCCTGAATTGATTATAGGCCCAAACTAGACATTGGCAGGCCTATGGCCTTGTTGACATGTATTAGAACATGGTGCTGTTATCATTGGTTTTGAAATGATGAGTTTTTGTCCCATTTATGGAGAGGTTGTTCTTGGTTGAATGGAATGGGGTTTTACATCATTTTTAGCACATTTCTTTAGGCTATATGTGACATTTAATTTTTAGTGGTGGAGGCAGATCACCCACTTTTTTCTGGGTAAAACCAGTACTGTATGCTTCCTGCCATCCGTAAGAATCGACACTTTCTCGCAAGTCAAGCTCCCAATGGGATTCAAACCCGCAGCGATGAGATGCGATAAGGTTTCAAGCACAGCATCTTCCCATTCGTGTAGATCACCACATAATTTATATGCACTTGGTACCTTGCTTCTCTATTGAGGCGAAGTTGTTTTTATCTTTGTGTGACTGTTTGTGCCAAAAATTATACTGTGAAGGAAACATACTTCTGTTCATTCTGCTCAATAGAAATCTTCAAGGATCATTGCTTTTACATAAACAATGTTTAAATTCACGTCACAGTTTAAAATTTGCAGAAACGTAAAATCTTTCCTTTCAGATAGGTTGATTAAGATTGATGCAAATTTCAGTGACATTTAATTTAATAGAATACTAATTAATGCAATAGTTATTAAGGTCAACATATTATGTAATTTGCATGTGTGGCGACCCTGTCTAATTATGCAAGTAATATGTACACATTTGTTTTCGTTGTAGTTTTAAGGCATTATTCTTTAGGCCAAATAAAATTATACGTATGGCTACTGTTACATTCTAAAAAGTATAAGTAGGTAATTGCTAGGGAAAATATTTTATTTTATATTTTGTCTTTTTCCCCTCCACTCAATACTGTTAAACCATAAGAAACTAATTTGGTAATATATTTATTTGATATCAGGTACAGAACAGCTAGAAAACACGATTAATTAAAACAAAAAAGCATTTTTTATTTTTTAAATTTCTTTTAAAAATAATTATTTGTTGGTGCGGGGTGGGGGCATAAAATGTTTAGGGTCGGCCCTTTAAAACGGGGTTCAGTCGGGAAACTGGATAAACTTTTATTTGGCCTTAGAAATATAACACTAAATCATGTTGAATAAATGTATAGTTTAGGTATATAAGATTTATAATTGACGTGTCCTATATACACCTGCGCTGATATTCAATCTTCAGACTTGGCCTTTGCGACATAATATAACTGCTTTATTCTTTTAAGAAATATACGTGTTTATAAACAAGTATTGTTCGTTTGATTGTCGGCTCAATTTGCTCGCCCAGGCGTGATCGGCAATTGATCAGATATTCAGATGATCTATTGTCAAATCTGTCTTGCCGAACATTCAAGTTATAATTAATTTGAAAACTGTAGATATTCGAGAGATTGACTTTGTGTTGAAGCTTGTGGTTTAATTGATGGATGAATACCAGGTATTATTTGAAGGCGAATCCTGTGTTTATATCGCATATATCTGTACATTGTCAATATATACACTGTCTGGTTAGTTTCACTCATTTTATCTATTATTTTGTATTGATTTTAGTGGTAATGTCTAACGCATCGACAGAAAAACTGGCTTCAAGTAATTTTCAACTGGTTTTATAATGTGTCGGTATTGTGGTGCTGGTTCCTCGAGACTTGTACTATTGATTCGTTTGACTCTTTTGTCATAAAAAACAAAGCAATGAACAGCGCTGTTGTGACAGTGTTAAAGGGAGACGAGGCAAACTTGATGTTTATATCATGCAGGCATTAAAATGCGCGTCTCAGTTTATTAATACCATTATTTATTTGTGGAGACAGTCTAGTCATAGAGCATTGGACCCATGATCAAAAAGTTTTGGGTTCGATCCCCGCACTGACCATATGTGTCGGTCACTAGTAAGACATTTTATCTGCATTTGCTTAGTACTGGTCTTGCCCCATGTGGGTCACGGGGCAAAGAATAGGGCCACTGCAGAGGGGTAGGATCCCCCCCAAATTCATGTTCATTTTATCATTTATTGTTCATGTTCATTAAAGGTCTTCATCATGATCCCTGCATTGTTTCAGGTGCCATCTCGCTCACATCAAAAGAGCAGTGGCAGAAAAACAATAAACGTGGCTCCAGCATAAATGGAGTTTCTATGATAGAATTTGCAGCAACTCTGCAGTTCAGGGTGAGAAGGTTCTAGGCCCATGGAAGATGAGCCTGGCATGTTCATGCCTGTTAGGCGCCATATAACCTTTCATGTGTTGGTGCGCCTTAAAATCCAATTCAATTCAGTTCTACCCAGAAAGACATCGAGAGTGATTAAAATAAGTTCAGAGAGCTGTTGTTACAATTAATGTAAAATAAATAATTTTAAACTAATACCGTATCGTTTTGACTTTAAACCTCAGCTTGCATATAATTAAATGAGTTTTCAGTTGTTCATATTTTTCCATAGGTGTTTAAATATATTATTGGTGCAATAAAATCAACACAGTTCGTAAGATGCAAATGCAATTTGCTTTATACTAATATTATAATTAATATTAGTGCTTGAACAAATGCAAGTTATATAGAAAAACTAATGGGATGCTGCGATGTTTTAATAAAAAATCGAGATTGCCATGTGCCCCTTTAAGGTGGAAAAGTCATCCTCCAGTTTTAAACATATTTTATTCACATATAGTATATACATTTGACATCATACAATATACAGTACAGTAGGAGTGTAACCATAAACCAGGATAGTAAAGACGCTGCATCTAAAACTTTATCTCCTCTCACCGATTGCGGGTTCGAATCCCATTGGAAGCTCAACGTGTCTAGTTTGAAAGTGTCTTACTCTTACAGTACTGGTTCTACCCAGGAAAAATGGGGTGGTCTGCCTCTACCACAAACAAATTTACCATCATATATGGCCTAACATGTGCTGAAAATGATCTTAAACACCATTCAAACAATAACATCACAAATAGTATATACATTTTACATCATACAATATACATGAAATACATTAGATACTATCAGGAATCGGTCGGAATGGGTTTTCCATGTAGATACAGACATGGTAGGCACTTCACAGACATAACAACTAGGTCTGTTTGATAGGTCATCTTTCTGAAGGAAACAAACATTGCGGAACACTGATTTTCATTGAGTTGCAAGTGCCTAACATTGTAACAGTACCAGTTGTTTGTACCTGCATTATGTGGCACGTGCCTAACATTGTAACGGTACCAGGTGTTTGTACCTACATTATGTGGCACGTGCCTAACATTGTAACAGTACCAGTTGTTTGTACCTACATTATGTGGCACGTGCCTAACATTGTAACAGTACCAGTTGTTTGTACCTACATTATGTGGCACATGCCTAACATTGTAACAGTACCAGGTGTTTGTACCTACATTATGTGGCACGTGCCTAACATTGTAACAGTACCAGTTGTTTGTACCTGCATTATGTGGCACGTGCCTAACATTGTAACAGTACCAGGTGTTTGTACCTACATTATGTGGCACGTGCCTAACATTGTTACAGTACCAGGTGTTTGTACCTACATTATGTGGCACGTGCCTAACATTGTAACAGTACCAGTTGTTTGTACCTGCATTATGTGGCACGTGCCTAACATTGTAACAGTATCAGGTGTTTGTACCTACATTATGTGGCACGTGCCTAACATTGTAACAGTACCAGTTGTTTGTACCTACATTATGTGGCACGTGCCTCACATTGTAACAGTACCAGTTGTTTGTACCTACATTATGTGGCACATGCCTAACATTGTAACAGTACCAGGTGTTTGTACCTACATTATGTTGCACATGCCTAACATTGTAACAGTACCAGGTGTTTGTACCTACATTATGTGGCACGTGCCTCACATTGTAACAGTACCAGTTGTTTGTACCTACATTATGTGGCACGTGCCTAACATTGTAACAGTACCAGGTGTTTGTACCTACATTATGTGGCGGATGGCGGGAGGTGTACAGTATTGGTTCTACCCAGGGAAAGTGGGTGGTCCGTCTCCACCACAAAATAATCAACTGCCATATATAACGATTGAGGTGCTGTTGCGATTCTAGTGTTTCGAGTTTGAGCATTCCATCTCTTTTTGTGTCGCCTTTTCGAAGAAAAATGCGATACATAGGGATCACTTTGTCGTCCGTCCGTCAGTCAGTCCGTCTGTCGCGAAAACTAAACGTTGGCTAACTTTTTCATTTCTTGATATTTCTTCACCAAACTTTCAATCTATACTCATCATGACAACATCGACATGACCATACTAAAATATAAAGGTCAAGGTCACACTGAAGGTCATTATATGGGTTAAATACTAATTTTTTCTTCACGAAAACTTAACGTTGGCTATAACTTTCTCATTTCTTGATATTTCTTCATCAAACTTTCTATATTTACTCATCATGACAATACTAAAATATAAAGGTCAAGGTCACACTGAAGGTCATTATATCGGTTATATACTCATTTTTTCTTCACGAAAACTTAACGTTGGCTATAACTTTCTCATTTCTTGATATTTCTTCATCAAACTTTCTATATTTACTCATCATGACAATACTAAAATATAAAGGTCAAGGTCACACTGAAGGTTATTATATTGGTTATATACTCATTTTTTCTTCACGAAAACTAAACGTTGGCTATAACTTTCTCATTTCTTGATATTTCGTCATCAAACTTTCAATATATACTCATCATGACAACATCGACATGACCATACTAAGATATAAAGCTCAAGGTCACACTGAAGGTCATTATATCGGTTAAATACTCATTTCTTCTTCACGAAAACTCAACGTTGGCTATAACTTTCTCATTTCTTGATATTTTGTCATCAAACTTTCAATATATACTCATCATGACAACATCGACATGACCATACTAAGATATAAAGCTCAAGGTCACACTGAAGGTCATTATATGGGTTAAAATACTCTTTTTTTTCTTCACAAAACTAAGTCAGGGCAGTTTGTCAAGGTCGATTATCTGGGTCCAGAAAACCTTGTTATACTGACAGAGCACTGACAGAGCGCTGACAGGCGACACATGTTCCACGGAAGACGCGTCTAGTTAAATACCATCACAGCTATTCTGGTAGCAGCAGCAGCAACAGCAGCAGCAGCAATAGCAATAATGGTAGCTACAGCATTAGGATGAGCAATATCTGTAACAAAAGAAACCTCATAGTTTTAAAACATTTATTGTTAGCAGGATTCTATCAACACCTCGTTTTAGTTCATGCAGTGATTGGTGTAAACTATCTGTCTCTTATCAAGAAGTTCTGCATATGTTTGTTTGTGTGTGTTTTGTTTTGCTTGCTGCTAAACAAGCAGTGTGAATGCTCTATTAGTGAAAATGAAAAATTGGTTTGAGAAGAAATAATTACATTCCCAGCATGAAGCTTGGAGTAATGAGACGCTTGGTGCTGGCATATTTTGAAAATAGGACTGGGGCAACTGGAAGAACATTCATGAATCCATGCTGTCAGTCAAAAATGTATCTGACCAGGCCATTTGACTAATACACATCAAGTATTCATGCCCCGCTTCGAAGAAGGAGAGGGGCATATTGCTTTGCAAATGTCGGTCGATCGGTCGGTCTGTCCGTCCCGAAGTCTTGTCTTCGCGATAACTCGAGAACAGCTGGAACTACAAACGCGAAGATTGGCAGAAATGTTTGTGTCATGGTGTAGTTGTGCACCTCCCCTTTTGGGTAGATTCGCATAAGAAATGTGATTACCATGGTAACAAAACTTGTAGAAAACACTAAAAATTGCTTATTTTCATGATAACTCAAGAATTGCAGGCAATTTGAACTCGAAACTTGGCAGGAATGTTTATGTCATGGTGTAGTTGTGCTCCTCCTCTTATGGGTAGATTCACTTAAGAAATGTGGTTGCCATGGTAACAAAACTTGTAAAAAATCACAATAAAATTGCTTGTCTTCGTGATATCTCAAGAACAGCTGGAACTACAAACTCGAAACTTGGCAGGAATGATTGTGTCATGCTGTAGTTGTGCTCCTCCCCTATTTGGTAGATTCGCTTAAGAAATGTGGTTGCCATGGTAACAAACGTTGTAAGAAATCACTAATAATTGCTTGTCTTCGCGATAACTCCAGAACAGTTGGCATTACAAACTCGAAACTTGGCAGGAATGTGTCATGGTGTAGTTGTGCACCTCCCCTTTTGGGTAGATTCACATAAGAAATGTGGTTGCCATGGTAACAAAACTTGTAAAAACCCCCACTAAAAATGCTTGTCTTCACGATAACTCAAGAACAGCTGGCATTACAAAGTCGAAACTTGGCAGGAATGTTGTGTGTCAAATAGGACTGGGGCAACTGGAAGTAAAATAAAATAGGACCATTGACTGAAAGTATGAAATACTATTAAATAAATTAAAAAACAAAACATCTTATATTCTGGTATAAAATTGAACGAGCAACTGGAAGAAGCATTGTATCAGGGAATGATATATACAACAGTGAGAATCTCTTGCGACCTTAAGCATGGATATATGATGTAATTTGGAGAACAAGAGACAATGATTGAAGGGTCTTGATATGTGATGCATGAGGACATGATTGTATAAAGGTTGGACTTTCTTTTTATAAAGATTTAAATTTTAGAAACTGTCTGACCAGTAGAATGAATAACTTAGAGGAATACTGAAAAAAGGCAAAACTGCTTCTTTTGTCATTCTGTAAAAGAAGCATATGGATGAACGAAAAATGTCTTTGCTCAGAAGAATGCTTGTTTTATAAAGACTTGAAAACTGTGTTGATTTCGGTAGCAGTTCTCTTATCAGACAATTTCCCTTAGCCTCGTCCGTCGGATGGGGACATAAACCGGGCGGTCCCGTGTATCGGTCTATCCTCCGAGCACGTTAAAGGAGTTAATTTGATAATAAGAGTAGGGCACGGTTCCCGGATTCCTATGTATCATTCCCCTCTCTCTGGGGCGGCTCTAAATAACATGTACTGTGTTGATGAGCCATTAAACAACATTCAATTCAATTCAATTATCAGACAAAATGGACAAAATGTTGACAAGTGGTAGGAACCTTGGCTTTATACAGTTAGAACAACATGGAAAATATAAATAAAATAAAAAAATTAGTTAGAAAATATGTCGAAAGTGTGTCGAAAGTGTGCACATATAGTGTAATAGAAAAAGAAGAAAGCTAAGCTAACTTTCTAATAAAATAACTGTTTCTCAGTTTGCATAATATAATCAGTGCAGTGGCAAATGTTGTTTTAGTGGAATTGAAATTGGTTGTTTATGGCAGGTTGGCACTTAAACGAGTTGGTGGTATAAGCATTTTTGACACAGCTAGACTACAGTTTCCAGTCCATGTTTTACAGTACTCCTGTTGCATGGGGTTGCCAATATGTGATGAGATGAGATGCTATATATCTGCAGTTCAGGTTTTACTTTATCAATAAAGAACATAATTATATGGTTTGTTTAAAGACGTTTTGGCTGGTGTGGTGGTGCTTAGGTTGAGCACAATTCATCACAGGCCTATATAGGTCTTGAGTTTCAAATGGTTAAGAAAATGATTTGATTAACTCATTTGGGTTATGTCCCACACTATTGGCTGTATTGAGAGAGTATGAAATATTTGACAATGTCTGAAGGAACAAAATTAATGGGAACGGAATAGTCTGGTATCCTCTGAACACAACCATGTGGTGACTTCTCCAGGCAATTTTCGTGCATGTGTATGTACCTGGGTAGAACCACCGACATTCCATAAGCCAGCTGGTAAGCTTCTTCATTAAAGATTCCTGGCCTTGAATTCACAAACTATTCTTGAGAATATTCTTAGACTTAAGCCCAAGTATGCACATTTCAATCACACATATTTCTATAAGTTTATAGGATAAACGTTCATAAGAAGCTGCTATGTATAAATATGATCAATTCTAAATTTCTAATGAATAGCAACTTCATACGATTGTTTAACTATGAAGCTCATGGCAATATATGTGAATGAAATTTTAGTACTTGAGCTCAAGTCTAAGAATAGTCTGAAGATTGGTTGGTGAATTCCAAGCCTGGTCCAACAAGGGCTCGAATCCACAGAGGTGAGGGGCAAGTGAATTCAAGTCAGAGATTCTAATCACTCGCCCACGGACATCCCTTCCCCAATTGTTCCTCTAGGCTACTAAAGGTTATGGTATATATGTACATAGAGCTATGACGCCATTGCTTCGAATTATAGTATAGTACAGGAACGACCCCATGTGCATTGTCCCGGTGAGGTTTTTGAAGACATCATGCATTATGCCTGCATAAACAGTCGCCATATTTAAATTGAGTAAATCTTAAATACCACATATGCATGCATAAAACTTGCGCAAGAGAAGAATATCACGCCGATCCAGTCTGTTTTTGTAACCCACTGCATAATTTCAGACATGTTTAGTTTTACTTTCGAAATATCTGTCTGTCCTGTGATATCTTGTTCCGGTTAGTCAATTGAAATATGGTCGTTGTTTATGCAATGTCTGCAGAAACCTCTCTGGAAAAATTTGGATGGGGTAGTTCCCGGTAACTTTTTAATTATATGTCAAAGCGATGGATTCATGACTTTGGTAGGTACATACCATACGTGCGATGATTCTCACAGCTAGTATAAAGGGTCATACAGAAACACCATTTAAAGTATTAGAGTAGAAAAAAATGCATTTTTAGCTCTACTGATCAGAGATCAGCAGAGCTTATGCCATGGCGTGGTGTCCGTCGTCTGTCTATCTGTCTGTCCGTCCGTAAACTTTTTTTTGTAGCGACTACTCCTCTGAAACTACTGAATGGAAACTTTACAGAAATGTTGCCCATGAAGTCTAGTTGATCCTAGTAAAAATTCATGTTGATGTGAAATCCAAGATGGCCACCAAATCTAAAAATAGATTTTTAAAAAACAAGTTTGTAGCGATCACTTCTTGAAAACTCTAAGTGATATTGAATAGGACTTTTTCTAAAATGATCAGCATGACATGATGTTGGTCCTTGTCGAAAATCGTTTTGATTCGACGTTAAACATGGCTGCATCTTTGTTTACATAGAGTTATTTAGTAAAAACTTGTAGCGACTACTCCTAAGAAACTACTTGACGGATTTTCATGAAACTTCAGAGAAATGTTGCTCTTGATGTCTAATTGATCCTAGCAAAATTAGCAAAATTAGCAGGTTAGCCAGAAATTCAAGATGGCCGCCATGGCTAAAGATAGATTTTCAAAATACAGGTTTGTAGCGACTACTTCTTGAAAACTATAAGTGATATTGATATGGGACTTTTTCTAAAGTGATCAGTATGACATGATGTTGATCCTTGTCAAAAATTATTTTGATTTGACGTTAAACATGGTCGCTAGCGGCCATCTTTGTTTACATAGAGTTATATAATGAAAACTTGTAGCGACTACTCCTCTGAAACTACTTGACAGATTTTCATGAAACTTCACAGGAATGCTGATCTAGCTATTAAAGAGCTATAAGTAGAGCTTCAAGGTCTTTGACCTCTTGTTAAATTTAATTATATTGACTACATGTTGCAGTTGTAATTATATCTTTCAACACCATTAAGCAAGGGAAATAATTCCTCCATAACTTAGTGAAATTACATAAGGGAGATAATTCAGTAGGTCTGTCTTGTACTTTATATAATTTTATGTTGGTGTTTTGGATCTTGCATGTTGAAGATACAGACTCCAATGTCAGTTTGTGGTTCAATATTTGGTCCTGTTATGTGTATCTGTTGTTTTTTAAAGCAAATTGCTGCACAAAAGTTGGAAGGCAGATACAACACTGAATGCTTGCAGTAGCGAAACATTATTGGATAAGGAATCTTATCAATCTGCCGCACTGTATGGGCGTTTATATGACAGAAATATTCAGATTTCAGCGTTTTGGGAATGTTACTGGTACCCATACAATTGGGAAAAGTCTCGTTGTTTTGCCTTAAAGGCCGGGGTCACACTATAAAAGCTGGGTACACTGAAAAATGGCTACTATCACTGACCACTCTAAGCTGTCTACAACCAAAGCACAAAGGGGGATTTTTTTTAAAATTTTAATAGACCTACCCCACACATTTATTGATAACTTAGCATAAATGTTCTTGTGACATTTGTGAGCGTTATATCCAAAAATTCTATTTGGAAAATTGTTGTAAAATTCAACATGACCTTTCTACCAGCCAACTAGAGTTGAGATGCTGGAGATTTTCATTCAACTGACATTATGGCTTGGGGAATACAATACTACATCAAATACTACAGTGTTTAGATGTACAGTATACAGAGATCTTATGAAGTAACTTACAGAGGCATGACATTAGACATTATGAAAGTTGTTATTTTTTCTATTATGTGTACAGAGATTGCTAACATGTGTCCTGACTCAATTATTCCTATAAATGACCCATGATGGGGACTCCTGGTAAATTTGGTAACCATTGCCTGACCATTTCTAAAACATATGCTATTATAAAGCGTCAGTCATTCCAATGCCCTATTTTTCAATTTTTAGCTCTGCTGGTCCATCATCCGTCCGTCTGTCGTTTGTCGTCTGTCCGTCTGTCGTCCGCCTTGTGAACACTCTAGGTCCTTCAATATTAATTGGATCTTTACGAAACTTTGCCAGTTTCTTTATATCATTGAAAGCTCGGATAAGTTTGAAAACCAGCCAGATCGGATTAATTTCACCGGAGTTATGGCCCTTGTTTTTTTTTTTCCTCATTAAGACAGTATGACTTTCCTTTGGCCAGGTTTTAATGAACCTTTGCAGGGGTGATCAGTACCAAATCTAGTTATATATATATTGTCACCGTGTTCCAGTTGAATGTTTTTTGGCAGAATTATGGCCATTTAAAGGTTTTAATACACACACTTTGTCCGGACCAAACCAGCCAAATTGGATCAGTAACATCGGAGTTACGGCCCTTGTTTTTTCTGAAAATGCCATTTTCTGCCTTGTGAACACTCAAGCACCTTCATTTGTTATTTGATATTTACCAAACTTGCACAGATTTTACTGATGATTTATGTAACATATATGCTGCTATTATAACCAATAATTCCATATTCGTGTATAATACCTTCCTTTAAGCCAGTAGAGATACAGGCCCTCATGGGCCTCTTGTTTAATCAAAAGTTTCTTGTACTAGGAGCTACATATGTATTTGAGATTGAGGTTATCCTTTAAATCAATGGGTAATTGTCTCGAGTTGCTCCATTGAATCGGAAGTTTTTTGTTTGTTCCTCAACATTGCATAGCTTACAATATTAACAAATTAAAACAGATACCAGAAATGAAAATTAATGATTTATTGCCTGAACAAACCCTGGTGAACACTTATAAATGTATGTGATAATTTTATTTATTGGAGTCAAATAGGGACACACTCTTAAGTTTATAATTCCATAATTCCACTTATTGATAGGTAACAGATAATTGTCTAGAATGATTGCCTCTTCATCTTTATCTCTGATATACAGATTTCACCACACTGTAGTTTATTGCTCTACCATTCCACATGTGTTTATGTTTACAAACAGCACAAACTGACCAGTGGATAAGCCACTCCTACTGTTTCTAATTTGCTTGATGGCCTACCAGATTTTGATATCCGGTCTTTAAACTGGGAATTTTTCACTATCAAACAAAAGCAATAATATTGTACAAACACATTACCATACATACATTCTCGTGTAGTATTTCACCACCCTCACTTATAAATTTAATATATTTTTCCCCTTCTTCTGTATAAAGTTTAACTCTTAAATCTTTAAAAAAAAATAAAATTATAAATATATATATATATAAATACATACTTTTTTTTTTGGATTGGACATTTTTTCACTCCAGTTGGGGAAAAAAGATATGTGTTGCAATTGGGAATGGTACTGTTTTTCGGTAACACTTATATTAGGAAAAAAACAAAACTGGATTTAAATGCCGGCAAGACCAATTTTTTGCTATGACCCCCCAGGTTCAATCACCAAGGTACCAGTCAGTGATCACAACAGCACACAACTGGAAGCAACTATAGTTGTACCCCCACTTTCACAAGTGAAGTAGGGCTATATAGGAATCACGTTGTTCGTAACAACCCTCAAGTAACACATTTTTGTTGTGTCACGTCGCATGACATTTTGTCGCGTTGCTTAACACATTTTTAGCTCGACTGATCATCAGAGATCAGCAGAGCTTATGCCATGGTGCGGCGTCCGTCGTCCGTCCGTCTGTCCGTCTGTCTGTCCGTAAACTTTTATTTGTAGCGACTACTCCTCTGAAACTACTGGATGGATATTCATGAAACTTTACAGAAATGTTGCCCATAAGGTCTAGTTCATCCTAGCAAAAATTCATGTTGATGTGAAATCCAAGATGGCCGCCAAAGCTAAAAATAGAGTTTTAAAATACAAGTATGTAGCGACTACTTCTTGAAAACTATAAGTGATATTGATATTGGACTTTTTCTAAAATGATCAGCATGACATGATGTTGGTCCTTGTCAAAAATCTTTTTGATTGGACGTTAAACATGGCTGCCAGTGGCCATCTTTGTTTACATAGAGTTATATAGTAAAAACTTGTAGCGACTACTTCTCTGAAACTACTTGGCGGATTTTCATGAAACTTTACAGGAATTTTGCTCTTGATGTCTAATTGATTCTAGCAAAATTTCAGATCTGCCAGAAATTCAAGATGGCCGTCACAGCTAAAAATAGATTTAAAAAAAATAAGTTTGTAGCGACTACTTCTTGAAAACTATAAGAGATATTGATATGGGACTTTTTCTAAAATGATCAGCATGACTTATTGTTGATCCGAGTCGAACATTATTTTGATTCAATGTTTAACATGGCTACCAGTGGCCATCTTTGGTTACATAGAGTTATATAGTAAAAACTTGTAGCGACTACTCCTCTGAAACTACTTGACGGATGTTCATGAAACTTAACAGGAATGTTGCTCTTGATGTCTAGTTGATCCTAGAAAAATTTCAGGCTCACCGGAAATTCAAGATTGCAGCCATAGCTAAAAATAGATTTAAAATAAATAAGTTTGTAGCGACTACTTCTTGAAAACTATAAGAGATATTGATATGGGACTTTTTCTAAAATGATCAGCATGACATGATGTTGGTCCTTGTCGAAAATCATTTTGATTCGACTTTAAACATGGCTGCCAGCGACCATCTTTGTTTACATAGAGTTATATAATGAAAACTTGTAGCGACTACTCCTCTGAAACTACTTAACGGATTTTCATGAAACTTCACAGGAATGTTGCTCATGATGTCTAATTGATCCTAGCAAAATTTCAGGTCGGCCGGAAATTCGAGATGGCCGCCATGGCTAAAAATAGATTTTTAAAAAAATAAGTTTGTAGCAACTACTTCTTGAAAACTATAAGAATATTGATATGGGACTTTTTCTAAAATGATCAGCATGACATGATGTTGATCCGAGTCTAACATTATTTTGATTCGATGTTAAACATGGCTGCCAGTGGCCATCTTTGGTTACATAGAGTTATATAGTAAAAACCTTGTAGCGACTACTCCTCTGAAACTACTTGACGGATGTTCATGAAACTTCACAGGAATGTTGCTCTTGATGTCTAATTGATCCTAGCAAAATTTCAGGTCGGCCGGAAATTCAAGATGGCAGCCACGGCTAAAAATAGATTTTCAAAATACAAGTTTGTAGCGACTACTTCCTGAAATCAAAATCAATCAGTAGAGCTTCAAGGTCATTGACCTCTTTTTATTTCTCTCATTTCTCAAACAGTTTCGAATGGGTTCCCAAAATTCATATACGCATAACAACCGATGACCTATAATATGTCCTCTACATCACCTATTGTCGATTGTCTAATTTATTACAGAATTATGGCCCTTTGTTTGACTTAGAATTGAAGAGTATTCAGAGTATTCATCACCTTCAGTGATGGTTCTGGTTAACACTTGTTTTCAGGAGAGCTCCGAATTATATTAAAACTGGATAGTTAATCATTTTCAGATAATGTCTTTCTAACAGAACTTGCTGTGTGGCATTTTAAAGAACTTTTGTTTGATGCGGAGACCTGAAATGTGAAGGAGAGGACATATTGATCATTTGAATTGTATTAGATAATCATTTCATCTTGGCGTTTCAATCAATTGTAATGTGCTTCTGGTAGAATATTTTCCAAGCTATAATGTGTAGATAGAAAGGCTTGCTATTTTGATTGGTCTCCTGGAGTAAATTGAATTGTTGTTTAATGGTTCATCAACACAGCGCTTAGTTCATTTTCAAGCCCTCTCATATACAGGTTCTGGGAATCATGCTTTCCTAGAGTAAATTGAATTGTTTAATGGTTCATCGACACAGGGTTTAGGTCATTTGCAAGCCCCCCCATATACAGGGCTCCGGGAATCATGCTCTCCTGGAGTAAATTGAACGTTGTTTAATGGTTCATCAACACAGCGTTTAGGTCATTTTCAAGCCCTCTCATATACAGGGTTTCAGGAATTGTGCTATCCTAGAGTAAATTGAATTGTTGTTTAATGGCTCAAAGACACAGCGTTTAGGTCATTTTCAAGCACTCCCATATACAGGCTTCTAGGAATCGTGCTCTCCTGGAGTAAATTGAACGTTGTTTAATGGTTCATTGACACGGTGTTTAGGTCATTTTCACGCCCTCCCATATATAGGGTTCTGGGAATTGTGCTCTCCTGTAGTAAACTGAATTGTTGTTTAATGGTTCATCGTCACAGTGTTTAGGTCATTTTCAAGCCCTCCCATATACAGGGTTCTGGGAATCGTACTCCCAAGGAGTAAATTGAATTGTTGTTTAATGGATCATCAACACAGCATTTAGGTCATTTTCAAGCCCTCCCATACACAGGGTTTCAGGAATTGTGCTCTCCTGGAGTAAATTGAATTGTTGTTTAATGGCTCATAGACACATTGTTTAGGTCATTTTCAAGCCCTCCCATATACAGGGTTTCAGGAATTGTGCTCTCCTGGAGTAAATTGAATTGTTGTTTAATGGCTCATAGACACATTGTTTAGGTCATTTTCAAGCCCTCCCATATACAGGGTTTCAGGAATTGTGCTCTCCTGGAGTAAATTGAATTGTTGTTTTATGGTTCATTGTCACAGTGTTTAGGTCATTTTCAAGCCCTCCCATATACAGGGTTCTGGGAATCGTGCTCCCAAGGAGTAAATTTAATTGTTGTTTAATGGATCATCAACACAGCATTTAGGTCATTTTCAAGCCCTCCCATATACAGGGTTTCTGGAATTGTGCTGTCCTGGAGTAAACTGAAATGTTGTTTAATGGCTCATAGACGGTCATTTTCAAGCTCTCCCATATATAGGGTTCTAGGAATCATGCTCTCCTGGAATAAACTGAATTGTTGTTTAATGGTTCATCGACACGGTGTTTAGGTCATTTTCAAGCCCTCCCATATTGGGTTCTGGGAATCATGCTCTCCTGGAATAAACTGTATTGTTGTTTAATGGTTCATCGACGCAGTGTTTAGGTCATTTTCAAGCCCTCCCATATATAGGATTCTGGGAATCAAGCCCTTCTCTTACTGTCTGATAATTTGCTTCTTGAACTTGCTCAGAGGATTGACTCTGATAAATGGGACCGCCAGGTCTACGTCCCTATCGGACAGGATGGTCCTCTAAACGGTAGGATGAGACTCTAGAGAAGAATATGTCATGGATATTTCATCAGCTTATTTTGAATTTAAGCTTTGTCCATTGGATGGGGCTTGGCATGCATTTGACTCCTGTATTCCCATCTATCAATGAGGAACATTTAAGGTATAGCCTACCCGATAGTAATAAGAAGGATTATCCACAATATCAAAGATAATCTGCAATATCAAGGATAATCCACAATATCTTCTCTCACTGGGGAGATGGGTTGGTAGGTTGGTTATAGAGAATCTTACATGAGTAACTGAGTACTCATTCATTATTGAATTTATTAAACGAGTTGGCAAAATGATATATCATTTTTGCTAACAAGTTTAATAAATTTAATAATGAATGAGAACGAATGTTAGATTCTATTTATTACATAGCTCACATATAGACTTTTATTGTATTTTGCCTGTCGCTTTAACATGCGAAACCGACATAAACTGTGGGAATTGAATCATAGTCATTATCAATTTTTTTTTGGCAGCGCGTATTAGGCTTATTTGCATACTTATATAACTAGTGATATATCGAAAATATAGAATGGTGTTATTCCACTTCCACACCGTAAGTTATGTGATAAGTGTATTTATGTGTTAATGTAGTTTATATATGGATACTCCTTCATAGTCTCTTTGACTTGGAACAGCTATAAGTTTTGATTGGTTGTGTAAGGATGATCTTTGATATCTGCTTTGACTTGGACTTTGGAGCAGCTGTAAATAACCATCAAGTTTTGATGGCTTGTATAAGGATAATCTCCGATGACCTCTTTTGCTGGGAGCAATTCTAAATCAACTTATATGTGTTGATTGGTTGTGAGACCACAATAAGATCGTCTTTATCATTTGTTGCTACTTATTAATACGGTAGTTATAATATTTGTCATTTCGGCTGTTTTTACCTGCTATATTGTATATTTGAAGTTAGCATATCAAGCATTGATCCAGTATCCCCCCTTACACTCTCAGGTAGGTATCTTCCATATAATTTGAGTCCATGATAAGGTGAATACTTACACATTGTAACTATATTCAACAGAGAATAAACTTTTAACTTGCCTATAAACACAGTAGCGCAATTTATCTTCTGTATTGTGTTATAAACCCAAACACATAGATAGTTTAGTAGGATTTAATTGATCTTAAAAGCAATAACATTTTCTGTTTTCAATTGTTCGCCGAGCTCGGAAAGCCCTTTGATGAGAGTGATATGACTTTATTTGAAAGCATTTCAAAGTTGGCAGTACAAAAGTATTGAGAATTTATCGTGAAGATATTGTCACGGGCGGGTGGGTTCTAATAAAGTCCCCACTAACCTTAATACGGTGAAAGAAGCGTAGATTTTGGCACATACAGGTAGAAAGTCTTTATTGTATATTACAAATGTTTAATGTGTCCCGATACGGGGTGTACAGGTAGGCTTTGCATGCGTGATTATAGCGATGTCGACGACGATGAAAAATAGAAAGTAGAAACAACCTGTTAAATATATACTGTTATGTTTACCTTATGATTCTTGTGATTATGGGTAGCGTTAAATATTGGGTAATTTTATATTTTAGCGCCGGTGTGTTGGTTTTGATGAGCTAATTTGATAGGTCGATTCTGGGATGATATATTTTCTTTCAAAGAGGATGAATCGTCAGTAGTTGAAATGGGGTAAAGGGTGGTATTGTCGAGTTGATGTGGTTTTTGTGTATAATATGCATTACAAAACTTGAGGGTACTCAGTGCGGATTGACAAAGTGATCGTCTTTATGAAAAGGTTAGTGATTTGATACAGTATATTCACACCGAGGCATTAAAATGTGTTTATTTTGTGTTGAAAAAGTGATTTCCTTTCAAGTTTTTCAGTATATTAAATTACAAGTAAGAAGTTGTTTTAAGAACCTGTCAAAGGTTTCACTATGGTATAAGGTGTACAAAAGGAAATTGTTTAAACATGTAAGATAGTTAAAGGTTTAAGTTCTTGTCTTCTAAGACCATTGTTTTCGCAAAGTCGTGGACCTTCTTAGTTTTTCGGGTAGCTGGAGAAAGTTGAGTTCAGAAAACAGAAATGTTAAAGATGAATGGCCACCCTTTTTGTAGTATTATCAATTAACAAATTTAACTCTTAAATCTCATGTGAACATTTCTTGATAGTCCCGGCGAGAAACATATTTAAATCCGCTACTAAGTTGTATGTAAAAATAGGCATTATTTGCCTGACGTAGATACTACTTTTACCACTGGGTGACTGCACGGGGAAATCTGGGAGTGCAATAAAGCCATGACATTTCTTGTAATACACTACTGTATTACATATGCAAATGAGGACGGATTCACTGTGTAATTGTATACAGTAAAACATTTAATCTAAATTGTTTGCATGGTATATCATACGATACATTCAGACACCTTAACTATTTATCATTATTAAAATCTTACTTCATAAAATGCAATTTAGTAATGTTAAATTTGGTTTAAGGTGTCGCATTATTTGTAGAGCGAACACATTTATATCCGCGTAACGTAGCGACGTCATGTAAACAACAAAACGACGTCACGATTTCTCTTACAAATTGCCGCCATATATAAGGTAAATTGACAACATTAAAGTGAAACTAACATCGTAGGTGTGTTATGTGATAAACAGAATCTTACATTCGTGACAGCATATTATTGACTTTAATGAACTCGTTAGATAAAAAGTTAGGATACGAGTCACTCATGTAAGATCCTCTATGTCTGTCATCTTCTGTTAGTTAATTCTTGTAAATATGTCAATGGTGTAGGGTCTTTAGGTTTGTTATAACAGGATGTTGGACATGTATGTCAATAAGCAAAGTCAACCTTTGCATTATGGACATATTGCTCTTACATCAACATAGGCACATTTAAGCTTGTTTACCCACTGTAAGGCAGATAGAAATATTGGAGTTATAATTTTGCTGAAAAATCTTAATGTTGTTATAAATGTATATTGTAACATGTCTGTCAATGTCCGTTGTTTGTCTGAACTTCCCTTTGGTGAGGATTATTCCTCTGAACAGGATTATTGCAAAGATGTTTAGTTGGTCCTAAATTAAACTCGGGTCAATCAGAAATCCAAGATGGCCACTGAGGCTAAAAATATATTTAGAAATAGAAGTTTTTTATCACTTTTTCCCTAAAAACATAAGTTGTATTGACTTCTCTAACTGATGGTCAAAATTATTGATATAATTCCCATTTGAAAATAGGCCCGCCTGTCTGATCTGACTATCAAAAAACAATTCTTGTGCAAAAGGTAATTCACCTCTTCTTTACTACATGAACATTGTTATCTGTCTATAGTTTCTTATCATATACAGGTGTTTATAAGAAAACAACATACCATATTTATAAATAGAATGCTAGTCTTGTATTCACTTTTTTTCTTTCTTTCCTTACCAGTTACATGAAAGTCATGTGTCTACTGATATTTTAAAAACTACTTCTAATTCCTGCATACTTATACCTGAACATTTCATGGTCCGAGTATTACCTTTCATACCCCATCCAACCCCTTCTCCAAGAAGCGAAAAAAGGGTTGGCTTGGGTATGAAGTAAAAAAACATCTTAATTTCAGTTTGAACAATTTCATATTGTAAAATTAAAAGCATTTAATAAGTTATTTCATTTTTTTCCAGTAAAAATATGGTTTTAAACATGTTTTATTGTCGAAATATATGTTATAAAATCCTGCTAATATAAGCTTTCCCATCACTTAATGGAATTAAGGCGGGACCACGTAATGAGTTTGTGACATAATTATATGATTGGGAAAAAAAGGTGTTTGCAGTTGAAACTATATCACATTTTTCTAGTTGATGATCTTAAACTGAAATGTCCATGACCATAATTGAACAACTTAAGGAAACCTTTTTAACAAGTAAAATGTAACAGTTTGAAATATTGATCTTCAGCAACATACTATGCAGATATAATTATAATTAAGTCAGAGTTTTTGTGTTGAGAACATTCAGTAAACGAAGAAATCTATTACATGTAACACTATATTTCCAGGTAATTTATTAAGAATGCAGCCTCTAAAACGTGGGGTGGTGCAGTGGTAGAGTCCAACTTGCATGAAGGAGGTAGTGGGTTTAATCCTCAAACCGGGTCATAGACTATAAAAGTGATAGCAGTAGCTCCCTTGCTTGATGCTCAGCAGATAAAGGGTAGTTCAAGGACTGGTTATCCCTGTGTCAGTCTAAAGTGACTTGGTTGGATATCATGTCATGTGTCTATGGCTGGTATTCCATTGTGACGGCTCTAGAAAGTGGAGCATTGAGCTCACTGCTTCAAGTGATATGACTGAACGATTGCTTAGGCCTAAAAAAAATATATGTGTGTTTCTGGTTTCACCCTGTCAAAAAGTAAGGGTAGGTTGGTAGGTAGGAAAAAGTTTTTTTTTAGATATCTTTTTTATATATATTGTTCGCATATATTATGCCATTTTTAGCTCTACTGATCAGAGATCAGCAGAGCTTATGCCGTGGTGCGGCGTCCGTCGTCCGTCCGTCCGTCTGTCCGTCTGTCCGTAAACTTTTATTTGTAGCGACTTCACAGCTGAAACTACTGGATGGATATTCATGAAACTTTACAGAAATGTTGCCCATAAAGTCTAGTTGATCCTAGCAAAAATTCATGTTGATGTGAAATCCAAGATGGCTGCCAAAGCTAAAAATAGAGTTTTAAAATACAAGTTTGTAGCGACTTCTTCTTGAAAACTATAAGTGATATTGATATGGGACTTTTTCTAAAATGATCAGCAGGACATGATGTTGATCCTAGTCAAAAATCGTTTTGATTCAACGTTAAACATGGCTGCCAGCGGCCATCTTTGTTTACATAGAGTTATATAGTAAAAACTTGTAGCGACTACTTCTCTGAAACTACTTGGCGGATTGTCATGAAACTTTACAGGAATGTTGCTCTTGATGTCTAATTGATCCTAGAAAAATTTCAGGTCGGCCGGAAATTTAAGATGGCCGTCACAGCTAAAAATAGATTTTTAAAAAATAAGTTTGTAGCGACTACTTCTTGAAAACTATAAGTGATATTGATATGGGACTTTTTCTAAAATGATCAGCATTACATGATGTTGATCCTAGTCAAAAATTGTTTTGATTCAACGTTAAACATGGCTGCCAGCGGCCATCTTTGTTTACATAGAGTTATATAGTAAAAACTTGTAGCGAATACTCCTCTGAAACTACTTGGCGGATTGTCATGAAACTTTACAGGAATGTTGCTCTTGATGTCTTATTGATCCTAGAAAAATTTCAGGTCGGCCAGAAATTCAAGATGGCCGTCACAGCTAAAAATAGATTTTTAAAAAATAAGTTTGTAGCGACTACTTCTTGAAAACTATAAGTGATATTGATATGGGACTTTTTCTAAAATGATCAGCATGACATGATGTAGATCCTTGTGGAAAATTATTTTGATTCGACGTTAAACATGGCTGCCAGTGGCCATCTTTGGTTACATAGAGTTATATAGTAAAAACTTGTAGCGACTACTCCTCTGAAACTACTTGACGGATGTTCATGAAACTTCACAGGAATGTTGCTCTTGATGTCTAGTTGATCCTAGAAAAATTTCAGGTCGGCCGGAAATTCAAGATGGCCGCCACAGCTAAAAATAGATTTAAAATAAATAAGTTTGTAGCGACTACTTCTTCAAAACAATAAGAGATATTGATATGGGACTTTTTCTAAAATGATCAGTATGACATGATGTTGCATGGTCCTTGTCGAAAATCGTTTTGATTTGACCTTAAACATGGCTGCTTTGTTTACATAGAGTTATATAATGAAAACTTGTAGCGACTACTTCTTTGAAACTACCTGACGGATTTTCATGAAACTTCACAGGAATGTTGCTCTTAATGTCTTATTGATCTTAGCAAAATTTCAGGTCGGCTGGAAATTCAAGATGGCCGCAATGGTTAAAAATAGATTTTCAAAAAAGAAGTCTGTAGGGACTACTTCCTGAAATCAAAATCAATCAGTAGAGCTTCAAGGTCATTGACCTCTTGTTGTACTAAGGCAACTTCTTGATAACCTTTGCAAACAGTTTGGATTAAGATAGATGCTTAACAACTCTGTGTCTCATCAGGATACAAACCGTTTGACACTAGTTAAGTTTAAACTATGAATTCATGTTAAGTGATGCTAATAAAATTATCATTTGAATAAACATATTTGTTGTTTGATTTTTTTTTTTTTTCATCACACTAAAAATATTTAGGGTCGGCGGTGAAAAAGTAGGGTCGGTCAGGTAACCGGAAACACACATATATTTTTTTAGGCCTAAAGCAATGATAAACCCCATAAATACACACATACTTGCAGCCTCTGGAATGTGAGATAGCATTTGGAATAAGTATTGACCAAAGAATGAACAATTTAAAATGAATTGACATCCAAAAAAAATGACCATTAATGATTTTTACGTATGATTTTTCATAGCTTCTCTGAGATTAATGGGAGCGCCCCTGCCCCGAGGAATCTGCCCCTGGTGTTCTATGTTGTTACCACCGTCTTGTTCTGCTACAAAAATGTTCGAGAAACAACATAGTTACAGCTTTTATTAATTACATTCTATGTAGCTAGGTGATATTATATATACAGATATATACTGTCTGGTATTATGGTGCATTGTCAATAGAACTGTTATAGTGCTGACACAGCAGTCTCCATTTGACACTCCCATGGTAAAATATAAAATATAGGTAGGGAAACTAGGTTGCAGTAAAGATGTATTATGTATTTCAAAGAGAATGAATCCACTAAGAATTAAAGAAACTGAAGATGCAGCTTGCTGTGTTCTGAGAACTAAACAAGTTCTTTCTCAGAAAACAATGGGTTTTAGAATGAGCTCTTTTTATAAGTTACAAAAAGCTGTTTTTTAACCGTTGGCAACTCTCCTTAATTTCTCTCCCCCTACCCCCAATCCTATGGTGTAACCGTCCATTCCTTTTAGGTGAATATATAACCAAAATAACAATAAGGTATTTAGCTATATTCATGTTTTATGGTTTTAGGAGGAGGATCAATACATAAAATTGAATTATTTGATTTTTTTTTATATTTATTGAAAGGAAATTTTGGAACGTATTACTATTTTCAGATTTTCTGTAGGGCTTGTTAAAATAGTATACAACTATCTAATTCCTTAGAATTAAATGGTTAGAACTATTTATCAGAGGGAGTGACTACTGAACCCCGAAGGGTACTACTGTACAAGGCGGTACTCTGAGTGGGAATTAAATGTGTGCATCGTTATATTGATTAAGTTGATAAGACATGCAATATATATGCAGACGATATATTGATCATGGTCACATGATGCTTTGCTGTTTTAAAATAAAGCGCGTCGGTGATACAGTTGAAATATTGCTCGCAAAATGAACTATTGCATAGTTACGGAATTAACTATTACACAGTCACATGACTTTGCTGATTTAAAACAAGCGCACCATTGACACAGATGAACTATTGCACTCTAAAGGTACTATTGCACAGTTACGGAATGAACTATTGCCTGGTTGGCATATTCATGGTCAAAACTATTTGATTACAGGTGACTGCTTCTTGGCCAATGAATAACGCTTATAATTCATGATATGTAATAGTTTGTCTTACCAACCTTGAGTTCCCTTTGGCATTTATTAAATAAAAAAAATAATTATTACATAATATTATACAACTATCTACTTCTGTCGAGGTCAATGGTTAAAACTATTCATCCAAGGGAATGACTATTGACCCGATCAGTGAACTATTGACCTCGACTGCATCTCGGTCAATAGTTCACTGCTGAGGGTCAATAGTCATTCCCGAGGATGGATAGTTTTAACCGTTGACAGAAACAGAAGTAGATAGTTGTTTTATTATATTGAATCACAGAGAAAAAAGTTTGTTGTTAATTTTTATTCTATGTCATTGAGCGCTTATTGTAAATAATTCACATTGGTAATAAAGCGCTTGAATGATCTGGAAGTTACTATTGACTCGGCAAGAGAACTATTCCAAAGAGAACTATTGACTTGCAAGTCTGGTTTTAACCGGATTGGACACGTTTGAACACGTTTTCAAGTCAGTAGTTCATACTATTGACTGTCATGTGACTGCTTTTCAGTCAATAAAAACTACGTATATTTAAGAAATAGAACATCATTTATGGTGAATTATCGTGTATTATATTAAGATAATTCACCGTAAACAATGTTTTATTTCTATTCTAATACTCCTAAAATGTGAAAATAATGCAAACATCTGAAATTGTCGCATTGCTTTGCTTACTCTGCTAATGTTGCCAATGTTATAGTGAATCTTCCGCATTGCCTTGCTTATTATTTACAGTGATATATCATTGAATATAACGAGATATTTTAAACTAAGCCATATAGTGTGGGGGTGTATTAGAAAAAATGATGTTATTATACATAACCTAGACTGAATCACTCTAACAAGCATGATTTTCTGCTGTTTTTTTCAGGGTCCAGTTGTCTTGAAATGGACAGTCTTTGAATGAAGAAATACAATAGTTGAAATCGGACACATTAAATGGCAAGTATTTAATTGTAAAACTGACTACCTAAATTCATATATATGGATATATGGTCTAAGACGTGCTAAAAAGATGTAAAAAAGACTTAAAACACCGAAGAAACAAGCACATGACATCTCTCAGACTTGAGGATGACCATAGCTGTGACTTTGGTTCGGCTTTCTTTTTTCTTGACTTTGATTAAATCATATGACTACTTTCACTTGTATTCAAGATGTGAACTTATTTCCAAAGTTATTCAATTCATACATCAATAGACATAAATGTGTTGACTTGAATGGAATACAGCCTAAGATCATCTTGTTTTTTTGTGCAAGGATATCACAGGATTCAGTCTGGTTCTCTGTGCAAGGATATGACAGGATTCAGTCTGGTTCTCTGTGTGAGGATATGACGGGATTCTGTCTGGTTCTCTGTGTAAGGATATGACAGGATTCAGTCTGGTTCTCTGTGTGAGGATATGACAGGATTCTGTCTGGTTCTTTGTGTGAGGATATGACGGGATTCTGTCTGGTTCTCTGTGTAAGGATATGACAGGATTCTGTCTGTTGCTCTGTGTAAGGATATGACAGGATTCAGTCTGGTTCTCTGTGTAAGGATATGACAGGATTCTGTCTGGTTCTCTGTGTAAGGATATGACAGGATTCTGTCTGGTCCTGTGTGCCAGGGTATGACATGATTCTGTCTGGCTTTCTGTGCAAGGATATGACAGGATTCTGTCTTATTCTCTGTGCCAGGATATGACATGATTCTGTCTGGTTCTCTGTGCAAGGATATGACAGAATTCTGTCAGGTTCTCTGTTCAAGGATGTGACATGATTATGTCTGCTTCTCTGAAAGGATATGACAGGATTATGTCTGTTGCTCTGTGCAAGGATATGACAGGATTCAGTCTGGTTCTTTGTGTGAGGATATGACTGGATTCAGTCGGGTTCTCTGTGCAAGGATATCAGGGCTCCAAGAATAGGATAGCCCGACGCCCGGGGCTAGTCCAATCTGAATCCGGGCTAGTCTCTGTTCCAAAAATGGTTGCCCGTCGGGCTAGTCTAAAAAAATCTCGGGGCAATCAAAAATCCAACCAGAAATTGTGTTTTATTGAGTGTAATTTGCAGCCGTATTATTTGAAAATTAGCTCCCTTCATTAAAGTTTATCAATTTGAAAGCGCGCATTTCATTGGTTGATTACATGATTTGAACCAATCGCATTACAGCTTTCATATTCACGCAAATTTGTCACATTGGACAGTTGGACGGAAGAAGAAAGATCACTCGAATATTAACAGTTTGAACGTAGATTTCATTTTAATATACTTGTTTTCGATGAATTGTTGTATAATCTTTTTCTAAATAGCAAGTCTGTATCTTAAAAACGCTTAACAACGAACGCTTATTCACAAATGCAAGCTGCTAAATAACACCGGGAACGCGCACCTGTTTTCGATGGTTTAATTTGCGGGACTCGGAACGGGTTTTGACGTGATTTGCGGCGCGATCCTAAAACTGTAAAAGAAAATAATATTGTTAAGTGATGCAATGGATAAATAAAAGGAAAATAGAACCTTCTAGTTTGATTCTAATCACGTGTATTATTAATTAAATAAAACAAAGTAAAAAAGCAAAACATTCGATATCAACAAAATAATGCACCGGCAACTATTCATTGGTAATAATAATTTCGGGGCAAGTTAAAAAAAATCAGGGCAAGTGACTTTTCAGTCAGGGCAAGTGGACTTTTGAAATCTACTTGCCCTGGGCTATTCCCAAATTTTAATTTTCTTGGAGCCCTGGATATGACAGGATTCAGTCTGGTTCTCTGTGCCAGGGTATGGCATGATTCTGTCTGGTTCTCTGTGCAAGGATATGACATGATTCTGTCTGGTTCTCTGTGCAAGGATATGACAGGATTCTGTCTATTTCTCTGTTTCAGGGTATGGCAGGATTCAGTCTGGTTCTGTATGCAAGGATATGACAGGATTCGGTGTGGTTCTCTGTGCCAGGCTATGACAGAATTCAGTCTGGTTCTCTGTGCAAGGACATGACAGGATTCAATCTGGTTCTCTGTGCAAGAATATGACAGGATTCTGTCTTATGCTCTGTGCAAGGATGTGACAGTATTATGTCTGTTTCTCTGTGCCAGGGTATGACAGGATTCAGTCTGATTCTCTGTGCAAGGATATGGCAGGATTCAGTCTGGTTCTCTGTGCAAGGATATAACATGATTATGTCTGGTTCTCTGTGCAAGGATATGACAGGATTCTGTCTGGTTCTCTATGCCTGTGTATGACAGGATTCAGTCTGGTTCTCTGTGCGAGGATATGACATGTTTCTGTCTGGTTCTCTGTGCAAATATATGACATAATTCTGTCTGTTCTCTGTGCAAAGATATGACATGATTCTGTCTGTTCTCTGTACAAGATATGAACTGATTCTGTCTGTTCTCTGTGCAAAGATATGACATGATTCTGTCTGTTCTCTGTACAAGATATGAAATGATTCTGTCTGTTCTCTGTGCAAAGATTTGACATGATTCTGCCTGGTTCTCTGTGCAAAGATATGACATGATTTTGCCTGGTTCGCTGTGCAAAGATATGAGTGTTCTCTGTGCAAATATATGACATAATTCTGTCTGTTCTCTGTGAAAAGATATGACATGATTCTGTCTGTTCTCTATGCAAAGATATGACATGATTATGCCTGGTTCTCTGTGTAAAGATATGAGTCTGTTCTCTGTGCAAAGATATGAGTCTGTTCTCTGCAAATATATGGCATAATTCTGTCTGTTCTCTGTGAAAAGATATGACATGATTCTGTCTGTTCTCTGTGCAAAAATATGACATAATTCTTTCTGTTCTCTGTGAAAAGATATGACATGATTCTGTCTGTTCTCTGTGCAAAGATATGACATAATTTTGTCTGGTTCTCTGCAAAGATATGATTCTATCTGTTCTCTATGCAAAGATATGACATAATTCTGTCTGGTTCTCTGTGCAAAGATATGACATAGTTCTGTCTGTTGACTGTACAAAGATATGACATGATTATGTCTGTTCTCTGTGCAGAGATATGACATAATTCTCGCTGGTTCTCTGTGCATAGATATATATGACATAATTCTATTTGTTCTCTGTGAAAAGATATGAAATGATTCTGTCTATTCTTTGTGCAAAGATATGACATTATTATGTCTGGTTCTCTTTGCAAAGATATGACATGATTCTGTCAGTTCTCTGTTCAAAGATATGACATAATTCTGACTGGTTCTCTGTGCAAAGATATGACATAATTCTGTACAAAGATATGACATGATTCTGTCTGTTCTCTGTGCAAAGATATGACATAATTCTTGCTGGTTCTCTGTGCATGAATTGAATTGAATGTGTTTAACAGCTCATCAGCACAGTATAGGTTATTTAGAGCCGCCCCAGAGAGAGGGGAAGGATACATAGGAATCAGGGAACCTGCCCTACTCTTCTTATTGAATAGATTGCTATGGTTCTTTAACGTGTTCGGCGGATAGACCGACACACTGGACCGCCCGGTTTATGTCCCCATCCGACGGACGAGGCTCAGGGAAAGTGTCTTGCCCAAGAACACACCAACGGAACTCAGTGGCACCATGGAAGATTGAACAGGGGGCTCCTCCGGTTACAAATTCGCAGCGCTACCGACTGCGCCACGCCAGCCCTGGTTCTCTGTGCAAAGATATGTACATAATTCTGTCTGTTCTCTGTGCAAAGATATGACAGGATTCTGTCTGTTTCTCTGTGTAAAGTATCACATGATTATGTCTGGTTCTTTGAGCAAGAATATGACAGGATTATGTCTGGTTCTCTCAGTGCAAGGATATGACATAATTCTGTTTGGTTCTCGGTGCAAAGATATGACATGATTTTGTCTGGTTCTCTGTGTAATGATGACATGATTCTGTCTGTTCTCTGTGCAAGGATATGACATGATTATGTCTGGTTTTCTGTCCAAGGATATGACCGGGTTCTTTCGGCTTGTTCACTGTCATTGCTCTATAACTTATTCTGTTCCTCCTCCCACATCAAATCTACAATAACACTGTCATTTGCATCATTAAGTGTGCGCTTAGTTACCTGATTGTGTAGTTATCTAAATAATTTTGTGCTAAACATTTAAAGGGACACAATCTTGATTTCTTTTAGTTTTTCTACATAACTTGCATTTTTAGCTCTACAGCAGAGCTTATGCCGTGGTGCGGCGTCCGTCCATCTGTCCGTAAACTTTTATTTGTAGCGACTACTCCTCTGAAACTACTAGATGAATATTCATAAAACTTTACAGAAATGTTGCCCATAAAGTCTAGTTGATCCTAGCAAAAATTCATGTTGATGCAAAATCCAAGATGGCCGCCAAAGCTAAAAATAGATTTTTAAAATACAAGTTTGTAGCGACTACTTCTTGAAAACTATAAGTGATATTGATATGGGACTTTTTCTAAAATGATCACCATGACATGATGTTGGTCCTTGTCAAAAATCGTTTTGATTCGACGTTAAACATGGCTGCCAGTGGCCATCTTTGTTTACATAGAGTTATATAGTAAAAACTTGTAGCGACTACTCTTCTGAAACTACGTGGCGGATTTTCATGAAACTTTACAGGAATGTTGCTCTTGATGTCCAATTGATCGTAGCAAAATTTCAGGTCGGCCAGAAATTCAAGATGGCCACCACAGCTAAAAATAGATTTTAAAAAATAAGTTTGTAGCGACTACTTCTTGAAAACTATAAGAGATATTGATATGGGACTTTTTCTAAAATGATCAGCATGACATGATGTTGATCCTAGTCAAACATTATTTTGATTCAACGTTAAACATGGCTGCCAGTGGCCATCTTTGTTTACATAGAGTTTGTATAGTAAAACTTTGTAGCGACTACTCCTCTGAAACTACTTGACGGATTTTCATGAAACTTCACAGGAATGTTGCTCTTGATGTCTAGTTGATCCTAGCACAATTTCAGGTCTGCCGGAAATTCAAGATGGCCACCACAGCTAAACATAGATTTTTTAAAACAAGTTTGTAGCGACTACTTCTTGAAAACTGTAAGTGATATTGATATGGGACTTTTTTGGAAATGATCAGCATGACAAGATGTTGATCCTTGTCGCAAATTACCAAGAGTTATATAGTAAAAACTTAACTTGTGAATGCTGATCTAGCTATCTAAATCTATCAGTAGAGCTTCAAGGTCATTGACCTCTTGTTTGAATCTTTATTATTAATTATAAGAATAGTATAAAACAAATTGTTTTTTGCATATTATTAACTGTTGATTATGTTGCACCAATAATACATGTTAAACCTATGGTGGAAAAAGACGAACAAATGAAAACTCAATTTTTTTATTTAATTATATGCAAGCCGGTTTCAAGTCAAAATGATACTGGATGCATAAATCCAGACGCTAATTTCTCAAGATTGCCATGTGCCCCTTTAAAGATATTTCTTAAAGTTTCAACTTCTGCTTTATCATGTATGGACATACATAACATCAAAAAGATGTTAAGTTAATTGTATTAGTGTATCAGAATATGCTAATATTTTTATTTTATGGCTAATTATTTACGCATAATTTATGTAACCTGTGCTGCATAAACTTCTTGTACAATTTATCAACTTAAGGATGATGAAGTACTGCAAACTATTATTTCATTTTAGAATTATTTTTGTTCAGAATTTGTGTTAACAGTTATAAAGAAACTCAGAACTCAATGAGTGATGTAAATGGTTAAAAGCAGCCGTTTTTCAAATAAGAAACGCATTAAGCAACTCTCTTCAGAATGTTCTGAGGACTGAAGGAGTCATTTCTGTATCTCTGTCCGTTTTTCAGAATTGTCTCTTCTAACTTATTCTACTTAAGTAACTGAATATGCGGGGATGATGCCCATTTAAGCTTGTTGCAAGCATAGTTTAAACATGTTTGAAGTGTGTACAGTTTATTTGAGATTAAAACTTCCAAATAGTATGGACTTTTAAAATGTGAAAAATTGTCAAAGAAGATGCAGTAGACCGTTTCTGAAATAAAAAAGGGCCATTTTAATATCCCAGCTATCACAAAGTGAAGTTATATATAATCCGGACAATCAGCAATATACTTATCTATAATCTGGACAATCAGCAATATACTTATCTATAATCCGGACAATCAGCAATATACTTATCTATAATCCGGACAATCAGCAATATACTTATCTATAATCCGGACAATCAGCAATATACTTATCTATAATCTGGACAATCAGCAATATATTTATATATAATCTGGACAATCGGCAATATACTTAATATATATAATCCGGACAATAAGCTATATGCTTATCTATAATCTGGACAATCAGCAATATATACTTATATATAATCTGGACAATCAGCAGTATACTTATATATAATCTCGACAATCAGCAACATACTTATATATAATCTGGACAATCAGCAATATATACTTATATATAATCTCGACAAACAGCAGTATACTTATATATAATCTCGACAATCAGCAATATAATTATATATAATCTCGACAATTGGCAATATACTATATAATCCGGACAATCAGCAATATACTTATATATAATCTGGACATTTGGCAATATACTATATAATCTGGACAATCAGCAAGATACTTATATATTAGCTGGACAATCAGCAATATACTTATATATAATCTGGACAATCAGCAATAATATGTAATCACCAATATACTTATATATAATCCGGACAATTAGCAATATATTATATGTAATCTGGACAACAATCAAAGTGTATGGGCTCTATACCAATATATAATTCGGACAATAATCATTTATAGTATCTGAACAATATTATTCTGGACAGCATGTGTACAGCATTAGTAAGCCGATAAACTATATAATACAGGATCTAAATCAAGACTTGATTTTATAATGAAATGCTCACCTTAATAATAATTCCTAACTTGTATATAAATTACAGTTATGTATTTGTATTTTCAGCATAAGGAATAAGTGGATTAAAGATTATTATGTTCGGATTAACCAGAGAATTGAAGGACAATAGTTAATAGTCTGCTAAAATAATAGAATATGTGGAACCCGTTATTTTAAAGGTATGTAAAGGATTAAATTACAAAGTGTTTTCAAATTTCGAGGTAAGCAAACTTTGTTAGTCCCCAACCGGTGTGTCACTGGAGGGGACTACAGGGTTGCCCCCACGTCTGTCCGTCAGTCAGTCCGTCAGGCTGTCAGGCTGTCAGGCTGTCAGTCAGTCAGTCCGTCCCACAAATATGGATCCTGCGATATTGGGAAAATATTTAAAATATTTTTATGAAATTTGACAGGTTGGTAGAGGGCAATGAGGGGATTATGCACGTTATTTTATTTTGTTGATCTGACAAAAATTATGGTGGCTATGGCAATGGAAATATAGTAAAAATACACAAAATGTATGGATCCTTTGATAACAAAAGAAATGCCTAAGATAATTTAATGAAAAAGTGTGTGTATGTAAAAAGGAGTGAGGAGATCATGCAGATCATTTTGTTTCATTCATATGTCAAAAATTGTGGCAACAGAAATTGTAAAATATACACAAAATACACCGTTTACTAAAGAAAAACAGTTTCCGCTCAATAACTTTAGTTAGGAATGAGATATTGGAATGAAACGTTATATAATCTTATGTAGCTTATATGAACAGGAAGTTTGGGATTGCATTTGGGGTCACTGGGATCAAGGTCAAGGTCACTGTTACTGAAAATAGAAAATGGTTTCTGCTCAATAACTTCAGTAAGGAATGAGATATTGGAATGAAACTTTATGGATAGGTAGCTTATATGAAAAGGAAGCATGGGATTGCATTTGGGGTCATTGAGGTCAAGGTCATGGTCACTGTTACTAAAAATAGAAAAATGTTTTCCACTCTATAACTTTACTTAGGAATGAAATATTGTAATGAAACTTTATGGGTAGGTAGCTTATTCGAAAAGGAAGCTTGGGATTGCATTTGGGGTCACTGGGTTCAAGGTCAAGTTCACTGTTACTAAAAATAGAACAACTGGGTCTGCTCATTAATATTACTTAGGAATGAGATATTGGCCTGAAACTTGGTGTGTAGGTGGCTTATATGAAAAGAAAGTTGGGGATTGCATTTATGATCAAGGTCACTTTTGCTAAAAAATGCATGGTAGGGGACGTGTGTTGCTCTGCAATCCTTGAGCATCTTGTTGTTTTTGTTAGGCGCTTTTAAGCCACTGCCAATGTAACCAGTCTGATATCGAGGGAAAAGTGTAATTATTTGTTGCAGTCTTCTTTGAAATTATTCAGTTATCACACATTTCAAAGAAATTCAATCAGTTTTTCACTTAAAATTGATCTATATCTTCACAAAATGCAAATCAATCGGGGAGTCAGTTTCAGAGGAGATACAAGTTATGCAAAGTAAACTGGGAGTCAATTTGAGAGGAAAAGCAAGTCATACATGGTAAATTAGCACTTAAATGAGAGGAAGAGCAAGTTACCATGTACACCTGTTCAAACCCTTCTGGGGGCTTTTGCATTTTACAGAGTGGGGGCGTTTATTTGAGGGACCTGAAAATATTTTTTATTTTTTTTTATTTATTTTTTTTTTTTTTTTTTTTTTTTTTAGTATTTTTTTTTTTTACAAAATTAATGATACCTCTAAAATGCATGTCTACATGTTTTATAAGTTTGAAGTATGCCGGGAACCGTGATAGCCGCCGAGTGGATAGCACATTTGACTCTGAATCCAGAGATCAAGGGGATCAAGCATCACTGGCACTACTGGGTTACTTCAGTGTATCCTTAGGCAAGAGACTTTCCTTCTAAGCCTCATCTGTCGGATGGGGACATAAACTCGACAGTCCTGTGAAGGGGGTCATACAAGCACATAAAAGAACCATAGGAATCTATTTGGAAGTGAGAGTAGGGCATGGTTATCGGATTTCTGTGTGTCCTGCTCTATCTGAGCTGCTTAAACTTACCAAAAAATGTGTTTATGAGCCATTAAACAACAATTTATGCATGTTAAGTGTATAAATTTAAGTGTTTTTAGCTCTACTGATCAGAGATCAGCAGAGCTTATGCCGTCGTCCGTCCGTCTGTCCGTTAACTTTTATTTGTAGCGACTACTCCTCTGAAACTACTGGATGGATATTCATAAAACTTTACAGAAATGTTGCCCATGAAGTCTAGTTGATCCTAGCAAAAATTCATGTTGATGTTAAATCCAAGATGGCCGCCAAAGCTAAAAATAGATTTTTTTCTGTCCGTCCGTCCGTTAACTTTTATTTGTAGCGACTACTCCTCTGAAACTACTGGATGGATATTCATAAAACTTTACAGAAATGTTGCCCATGAAGTCTAGTAGATCCTAGCAAAAATTCAGGTTGATGTGAAATCCAAGATGGCCGCCAAAGCTAAAAATAGATTTTTTAAATTCAAGTTTGTAGCGACTACTTCTTGAAAACTCTAAGTGATATTGATATGGGACTTTTTCTAAAATGATCAGCATGACATGATGTTGGTCCTTGTTGAAAATCGTTTTGATTTGACGTTAAACATGGCTGCCAGCGGCCATCTTTGTTTACATAGAGTTATATAATGAAAACTTGTAGCGACTTCTCCTCTGAAACTACTTGACGGATTTTCATGAAACTTCACAGGAATGTTGCTCTTGATGTCTAAATGATCTTAGCAAAATTTCAGGTCGGCCGGAAATTCAAGATGGCCGCCACGGCTAAAAATAAATTTTCAAAATACAAGTTTGTAGCGACTACTTCTTGAAAACTATAAGTGATATTGATATGGGACTTTTTCTAAAATGATCAGCATGACATGATGTTGGTCCTTATCAAAAATCGTTTTGATTCGACGTTAAACGTGGCTGCCAGCGGCCGTCTTTGTTTACATAGAGATATATAGTAAAAACTTGTAGCGACTACTCCTCTGAAACTACTTGGCGGATTTTCATGAAACTTTACAGGAATGTTGCTCTTAATGTCTAATTGATCCTAGCAAAATTTCAGATTGCCCGGAAATTCAAGATGGCCGCCATGGCTAAAAATAGATTTTCAAAATACAAGTTCGTAGCGACTACTTCTTGAAAACTATAAGTGATATTGATATGGGACTTTTTCTTAAATGATCAGCATGACATGATGGTTATCCGAGTCGAACATTATTTTGATTCGACATTAAACATGGCTGCCAGTGGCCATCTTTGTTTACATAGAGTTATATAATGAAAACTTGTAGCGACTACTCGTCTGAAACTACTTGACGGATTTTCATGAAACTTCACAGAAATGTTGCTCTTGATGTCTAATTGATCCTAGCAAAATTTCAGGTCGGCTGGAAATTCAAGATGGCCGCCATGGCTAAAAATAGATTTTCAAAAAACAAGTTTGTAGCGACTACTTCTTGAAAACAATAAGTGATATTGATATGGGACTTTTCTAAGATGATCAGCATTACATGATGTTGGTCCTTGTCAAAAATCATTTTGATTAGATGTAAACATGGCTGTCAGCGGCCATCTTTGTTTACATAGAATTATATAATGAAAACTTGTAGCGACTACTCCTCTGAAACTTCTTGGCGGATTTTCATGAACTTCACAGGAATGTTGCTCTTGATGTCTAATTGATCCTAGCAAAATATCAGGTCGGCCGGAAATTCAAGATGGCCGCCACGGCTAAAAATAAATTTTCAAAAAACAAGTTTGTAGCGACTACTCCCTGAAATCAAAATCAATCAGTAGAGCTTCATGGTCATTGACCTCTTGTTTATTCCATGTGTTTTAGTATGCCGGTCTATGTGTTTTAGTTTGCCAGTCTGGGTTTTAGTTGCCGGTCTGTGGGTATTAGTATTGCCAATCGGTAAGTTCTAGTTTACCAGTCTGTGGGTTTTTGTTTGCCAGTTTGTTGGTTTTATTTCGCCAGTATGTGGGTTTTAGTTGCCGGTCTGTGGTATTAGTTGCGGGTCTGTGGGTTTTAGTTTGCCAGTCTGTGGGTTTTAGTATGCCAGTCTGTGGGTTTTAGTTTGCCAGTCTGGGTTTTTTAGTTGCTGACCTGTGGGTTTTAGCATTGCCAATTTGTGTGTTCTAATTTGCCAGTCTGTGGGTTTTAGTATGCCAATCGGTGTGTTTTAGTTTGCCAGTCTGTGACTTTTAATATATCCATATATGTGTTTTAGTTTGCCAGTCAGTGGGTTTTAATTTGCCAGTCTGTGGGTTTTAGTTTGCCAGTCTGCAGGTTTTAGTTTGCCAGTCTGCAAGTTTAAGTTTGTCACTCTGTGGTTTTAAGTATGCCAGTCTATTGGGTGTGGTATGCCAGTCTGGGTTTTGGTATGCCATTTTGTGAGTTTTAGTTTGCCAGTCTGTGGGTTTTGATATGCCAGTCTGTGTGTTTTAGTATGCCAGTCTGTGGGTTTGCCACTCTGGGTTTTAGATTGCCAGTCTGTGTGTTTTAGTATGTCAGTATATGTAATTTAGATTGCCATCTAGTGGGATATATTGAGCAAGTCTGTGTGTTTTAGTATGCCAGTCTGTGTGTTTTAGTTTGCCAGTCTGTGGATTTTAGATTGCCAGTCTTTGTGTTTTAGTATGTCAGTATATGTATTTTAGTTTGCCAGCTAGTGGGATATAGTTAGTCAGTCTGTGGGTTTTAGTTTGCCAGTATGCCAGTCTATGTGTGTTAGTATGCCAGTCTATGTGTTTTAGTATGCCAGTTTGCCAGTCTTATGTGCTTTAGTATGCCAGTCTATGTGTTTTAGTATGCCAGCCTATGTGTTTTAGTATGCCAGTCTATGTGTTTTAGTATGCCAGCCTATGTGTTTTAGTATGCCAGTCTATGTGTTTTAGTATGCCAGCCTATGTGTTTGCTACTTATTAATTCATTACATTTCCTAATTTATAAATCTTTTAGCGACCTAGATTTGAACTTGTATATCAAATCTGATTAAGCTAATAGTGATTTTCCAACTCTGCTATAAGAATGAAAAGCTATTTTCCATTGTGATGGTTTGGGCTGTGTAAACAGAATGCTTTGCTTTGTAGAAGTATGATATCTGATCCCCTTAGCTTAAATGTAAGCGTTGTAATGGTGACTAATACGTTACTTATAAAGTCAACTTAGTTAGCTCCCGATGGCTGAACCGTAATTGTATAAAATGGTTGGAAAATCGTGATTAAAGGGAAACTTTGAATCATTTGAATTTTATGGAAATTATAAATGAGCTGAGGTTGTAAACAGTACATTGAACTTGTTAATGAACGTAATATTATTTTAAAAAAATATACGAATAAAATATTGTTTTTGTTCATTTCATTAAAATATTATAGTTAGACATTACTTCAGCAGATTTTTATACTTCAACTTATTAACAATTCCCCTTTAATGCCTTACCAACTTGAATGTGAACTCCAGACTATACAAACTTTGAAACATTGTAGGAAGAAAATCCATAAACACATAATTATAATCCATATTTAGACTTTTCCTTTAGTCAAATATTACTCTGTTCTGTCTAAATTAATGATGAAAGGATAAAATCAAATATCACTTTGAAATTAGTTGTCGATATTTTCACTGGGCGAAGATGATGCATAGGATGAGTGGGTAAACACAACATTTCATTGTATTGCTTATGAAGCTGGGTGTGCATTATGAGATGGACTCCGTTAGTAAATGTGTCCCGTTTCCAGCCCAGTTTGTAGATGAACCAACTGAGATGTTTGTAATGAAAACTTCTTAATTCAAAGCATTGGCAATTAATGATTGGTTGGTTGAATGTTGTTTTTCGTCTTTTTCTGCACATTTTAGGCTATATATGATGGTTAATTAGTATTAAGATCACCCGCTTTTCCAGGGTGGAACTAGTACTGGTGGAACTAGTATTGTATACCCCCACCACCCCCATATTGAAACATAAACATACTGTTATTTTCTTCTACATCTCTTCGCATAAAATTATCTCCCATTGATGTATTGTGTACTCAGATCTTAAAACTTTCAACTTTGGACTGTTGGAGTGTTATTCCAAATGCTGATAACTGAAAGAAATAGACAGTCATCTCAGGTTACTGTGTCGAGGGTGGAGTAGCAGGGATGTGGTTAACCATGATGTTGTACAGGTGCATAATTTGGCATGCCATTTGTGGTCAGAACAAGTGCAGAACTTGGAAAATGAGCCCTGACGTGTGGCCATTAACCCAAATGAGCCCTGAAGTGTGGCCATTAACCCAAATGAGCCCTGAAGTGTGGCAATGAGCCCTGAAGTGTGGCCATTAACCCAAATGAGCCCTGAAGTGTGGCAATGAGCCCTGAAGTGTGGCCATTAACCCAAAGGTTTTATGAATTATTAAAAGTGGATGACGGAATGAACATTCTACTCGTGATGAGTGCTCATTGATAACAACACGAGTGGAAATTCAAAAATATTCTTTAACAATTTATCAATTTGACCATTCAAATGTTACGAAGGACGAGTGACTCAGAAACAATTTTTCCTGCTCTGGATGATGATGATGGTGTTGAATATTTGTTCTTCTGTTCATCAACACATTATTAGGGTACTAAGGGCCCACTGAGAGGGTGAGGTGCAGAGAAGTTAGGGATCAACCTACTCTTACCATAAAACATATTATTTTGGTTATTTTGTCATGCCAGGAGGTTCGAAATTGGATGGTGTTTAACATCATTTTCCAGCACATTTCAGGCTATGTATGATGGTGGAATTTTAGTGGTGGAGGCAGACCACCCACTTATTCCCGGGTAGAACATTTGTTTGTACGGTGGTGTTTTACGTCATTTTCAACACATGTAAGGTTATATATGACGGTCAATTTTTTGTGGTGGATGTAGACCACCCACTTTTCCTGGGTAGAACCAGTAGTGTACACCTCCCTCCATCTGAAAGAATCGACACTTTCTCGCTTACAAGTCGAGCTCCCAGTGGGATTCGAACCCGCAGCGGAGAGAGACGAAGGTTTACAACGCAACATCGTTAACCATTCGGCCACGGAGACGCTTCGGGTAGAACAAGAAGTGTATACCTACCGCCATCCGTAAGAATAGACACTTATTTACTAGTCAAGCTTCCCGTGGGATTTAAACTCACAGCGGTGAGGGACGAGAAGATTTCAAACGCAGGGTCTTAGCCCTCTTCACCACGAGTTGCTTTATGTCAGGCTCGGTACATGGTACCACCAGGGTAAGGCCCTCTACCAGCAGATGAAGTTGTTAAAATGTAGTGTGTGATTTGCTAACTTTCAAAAGTGGAATGCTCATTCAGGGTTCCCACGGGGGGGGGGGGGGGGAGTATATTTTTTTCCAGGTCAGGGAATTTTGAAAAATGTCTGGGAAAAGGCAGTTTCTTTACTTTTGGCTCCAACATCATTTTTATTATGATCTCTGAAGGGCGAGCATATAGTTGCCGCTTTGTCTGTCCGTCGTTCCGTATGTCCGTCACACTTTCTTGTCCGGAGCAGATCTATCTTCAAAGATATGAGAGGAAGTGCAGAGTGCAAGAACCGTAACTCTGTCATCATTCAAATTAGAGTTATTGCCCTTTGTAATTTTATACTTAGATTTTTTTATCTGGATCTGGAGCATAAACTACAATGGAACTGCAAATTGAAAAGTGCTGGGTGATACAAGGCCATATGATAAGTTGAGGATACATTTCGGGGAGCATCCATCGGTTCTATCGATTTTCTTGTTTGAAATAAAACATCTTTCTGTTTATTTTGACATAGAACATAATTCTGTTACAAATGCCAATAATTGTTTAAACAGAAAAAATGTGCAAAAAAAGTCGACTTTTTAAAAGAGAGACTGAAAGGGGTTTGCACCCCTTGCCTCCTGAGCAACTTTACTTTGTGATACATATGTTGCTTGTTTGGTTTTGCATGTACTGATAGTAACACAGTTTATCTTGGCTTCTAAGTAAATAGTAAGTAATGAGACACTGTATATGTTATTCACTTCAAATGCTATATCCAACAATTGTAATAAAAAAAAAACTAAAATGAAACAGTCTAAAAATGTATGAAAAGGGAGGAAAGGATTGGCTGTATCAGAGGATGGAGTCCAACATTTAATTCAGTAATAAATATTAAAGAAAATCTTACTGAACATAAACACAGAAACGTAAAACGTAACATAAACATGTCGGGGGAATTTTAGATTTTTGTCGGGGAATTTTGGATCAAATGGTGTGTGTCATTATGGGTTACAAACTTGAGCATAAAGCCTAAAAGAGTCATTACACAACCACTACACTACATCACCCCCTATATTATGATATTGAAGGAATAATGAAGGATGGTTTAAGGAGTCTTGTATTAAATGGTGCCTTGTTGGTCAAAACTAGATAGTTACTTCATCCTCGCAACGCTGCGGGTTTGAACCCCACAGGTAGCTTGACTTTTAAGTGAGAAAGTGTAGATTCTTACAGATGGATGGAGGTATACAGTACTGGTTCCACCCAGGAAAAAGTTGGTCTGCCTTCACCATGAAAAAAAGTGACCGTCATATATAGCCTAAAATGTGCTGAAAATGACATAAACCGCCATTCAGTCAAACAACCAACCATCTATAAGTGTGAATGTAAATAGCTATGCACTTGGTAGTACACTTTTAGGTTATATATATTTGGTAATACGTATATTCATATGTTACTGGCTGACTTGAACATGGTTGAATGAAATAAATACTGAATGTTGAAAGTTTATAAAATACAGATATAATAATTTTATATAGCAGATGGTATTTTCATTTATTCTTTATTCGCAGTGCTATACTGTCATTATCAGAATGAACATTTTCTTTTAATTTAATTGTACAACGACAAAGGACCATCCCTTTTCTGGGATTATTCCTGCTCGCACAGCAGTGTCATGCTTTTTCTTGTTATTTCCGTGTTTCAATTCCATTCTCATGAAAGAAGATAAAAGAACTCGTCTCGATTAAATTCAAGAGGATTTCTAAATGTAGGATCAATATTTATGTGCCGTCGTCATCCTTTTCCACAGCACCTATGCTATATTTAGACAAAAGCTGTTTGCTCTATATCTCCGCTCGCCTCTGCCGTTACTGGATATATTGATTACAAATTTTATGTCTACGTTCTCTCTATGTAAAACCACGCTAATGTTCCTCGCTAAAGTTCCGTGGTAATAAGCATGAAAATCAAAACAATGTTTTCTCCGATAATTTTCTCTCTGCTATAGCGGTTTGAACATATCTCCTATAATAAGCTGCCTAGAGCCTTGGACTGTTCTCAGCAATTAAATTTTCATTTCAACAAATTCAATAAAGATCGACAAGCACACAATGATTGTTCAAGCTGAATCATGGAGCATAACGGAAAGAAATTAAAAATTGTTCAGTTCTTGATTACAATAAAATTATAATTGTCAGCTCCTGCTTGTTGTTTTTTATTGTAAATATTTTTGAATATATGCATTAAATAAAATATTATTGTGACCAATATTCAAACAAAATTATCTGATATGCAGTGTGTTTTTTTACTTTTGAGGGAAGGGGGTCGGGCCCTTTAGATGGGGGGAAATTTGACATGAATTCAAAAAAGGGGGAATTTCGACAATGTTAAAATAAGAAGAAAGATAGTGGGTTTTTTTTATTTATAAGGTCGCAGTCTTTCATGTAATACTAAATTTACATCAAGACCATGTTTGATGGAACATGTTAAAGAAAAAAGTTTTTTTTTTATTATTGTTTTTTTAAAAATTGAGGGGATTTTTTTCTCCAAAAAGGGAGAAAATACATACTTTTTCGAGGTGGGAATAAGGACGAATTTGCCGAATATTTTGGGTAAAGAAACACTGGATATGGTACAATGGTTGAACAACATTTAAAAAAAATATTTCCAAATATCAAGTATAAAACAATTACTGTCGGTTAAAGGGGCACACAGCAATCTTGAAGTATTGTTCATCATCATGACTTTAAACCAGCTTGCATAAAATAAATTGTAATGGAATTTTCCGAAGTTTTCTTCGTTATTTTATTCATAGGCTAGAATATGTTATTGGTGCAGTGTATCGTTAATCAGCAATTAGTTGTATGCATAAACAATTTGCTTTGAAATGTTCAAAAACTTACTAATAAGGATTTTCAAATACTAAGTTGTATAGAAAAACTATGCACATTTTGCAAATCAAAATTGCCGTGTGTTCCTTTAACATATACCAATGATTATATCAGGCATTTCTTATGCCCTTTATTGATTTGCATGAACAGTGAACTGTATATTCCTTGAAGATTAAACTGATAAACACCAGTCTGGAACATCAGATATGGTTGGTGTAAAATGGAGTTGTTGACACTTGTTTATGTTTGTAACAAAACACATCCTAATAATGGTATGCATAGTTCTGTCATTCAGTTTCTAGCTCCTCCCTTTATTGTCCATGGGTGGTTAGTCTCTGACTTGAAATCACAACTCACCGCTTTGGGTTCGAGCCCTCGTGGGATCAGGATGTTTATGCGAGGAAGCTATTCAGCTAGCTTGCCGAATGTCGGTGGTTTTACCCATGAAATAGCCCGGATGTGCACCTGTGGTCTTCCTCCACCAATGGAAGCTGGAAAGTCGCCCTTAAGTATGACCTTAGCTGTTAGTGCGACTATAAAATCCAATTCAATTCAATTCAAATATATTGTCCATGTGTCAGTTGCTCAAAAACTTTAGCCATCATTCCATTGTATTTTAGAGTATATGAGACAACATATGCTTTTGTTACAGGTGTAAATACATGATGTACTTTTGATTGGGTAAAATCTAAGGGTATTATAAGCTTGATTGACTGCTTGGAACTGTGTATACCGAAGTGCATTGGTCTAGTGTTAGTAGAGTTTCTGCCTTCGTCTAGTGGTCTATTGGTAGAGTGTCTGCCTTGCATGCGGAAGATCATGGGTTCGATCCCTGGCCGTGCCATATCAGACTTTAAAAAAATGGTAGTAGTGACTTAAAACCCTTGCTTGATGAGCAAATAATGGGTAGTGCTATGTTTGGTTGGCCCAGAGACAGAAAAAGTGACTGGTTGGGGTATCATGTACTATGTCCTGGTATTCCAGTATGGCAGTACCATACAATGACCTTTAGACTGTCCTATTTCTATAGTTAGACTATTATGGTCCTGGTAAACCTCTTGTGGTAAAATGTTCAGTGAGTATGCATCCTAACCAGAAAGTTGATGATAATAATTGGAGGTATACATTTATACAGTTATGCACCTTGTACTTAGGCCTAAAACAAAAGTTTGTTTCCTGTAACCCGACCGACCGTGATTTTTACCCCCGGACCTTATTTTTTTATAACGGTATTTTTTTTTTATAGCGATAAAAAATCGAGATGATGACGATGCAATTGAATTATTATACCAATCCCTTCGCTTAGCAACGATTGTTTCCGTTTTCGATTTTAAACACATACATCTCAAGATAAATGTTGTAATTTACTTGTTGCGAAGAAGTAAATTCAAAATCGATTGAATATTGTGTTATACGCACGTTTTACCTGCGACCCACATTTGCGGATTACACAAAATGTCTGCCATTTGCATTCAATATTATCATTATTTTTTTTTCACAGCATATTTCCCTTAACGTTAGCCATAAGCTTGATTCTTACAAATATTATGTTTGTTTGCAATTTCTGTAGTTAAATATTATTTTAAAACTAAGATAGATTATGGATTTTCTATGATTCGAAAGATTTCAATGGATGAAAATATACTATTTTTGAAAAGGGTTTCCCAGGAATACATATCACGTGATACCTCTATTTTTAAACTTCCAATCAAAATTGAGTGCACTAGCGAGAAGCCGATCGACATTTTGCGAATATTGCTTATTGTTTACGTAAGCTACTGTGTACTGCATTGCACTCGACAGCTACACCAAGACTATTTGGGATAGGAATTTGGGAGTTTTCCCCGGAATCCTTAATATTTTATGACAACAGAGTATCTGTATCTGCAGCTCTCTATGTGTACCAAAGAAACACAACAGACAATAGACTTGTTTTATGCAACTTTAATTCTGACAGTGCTGTTATATAATTTAAAACACACTGGTATTGAGGTATTATAAAAAAAAAAAATCCAACCTACCGACCCCTGTTTTTTTGGGCATGTAACAAGAAACATCACTATTTTTATGCCTAAGCAAATGTTGGCCTAAAATGGCATAATGAATGAAACTTTACACAGGAATTCAGCATCAGTAGATCACATGCAATGTGACTCTTTTTGTGACTGTTGTCACTTAAATGCGCCTTTTTGTACTTAACACAAAGTTTGTTCATAATTGAATGCAAGCTTTTATCTGTTTAGCAGAATGAAACTATACACCCATAGAAGACGCGTTTCTTAAGTCTGTTGTGAGTTTTAACAAAGGTGTAGTCGTTTTTGAAATTATTCTAATTTGAGTTACAGTTTGTTTAGGTTTAAACATGTATTTATTTTAATTAATTATATGTATGCATATATACAAGTTTGTACATCGGTTCTTGAGATATATATGTTTTAAGGTTTAGTCTAGTTTTGGTAATGGTGGCCATCTTGGTTAACTCACTGACCTAATATTAACATTTCAGATACTTAAACCGTGAAGTTTGGTCAAAATTGGCCAAACAGTTTATCTGGAAAAAAAGTCATTTAAAACAATTGTTGATTAATGGCAGACGGAATGCCAGATAAAATATAAATCACAATGTAAACCCTTACCCCGCTATATATATATATAATGGAATGTCCTTTTATGTGACAAAGGGGTGTTTTGGGGAAAATGATTGATCAGCAGCCAGACATTGTAAACCCTAAATAGGCTGCTCTGGGTTTACAATGGATGCAAAGGCTATTATAGTCGTGCTTAACAGGTTGAGGATTAATAACGACTTGCTTATGATCTTTTGTCTTAGATGAGCTAAAACTTGTAGATATAGTATGACATTCGCAACATCTCATACACTTCTTCGAAGCCTAACTCGAATGTATGTTGAAGGTCACAATATGGGTTACAGTATACTAGCATGAAGTGTGTCAGATTCCCGCTGAAACAAATATGCATTCAAAATCAATAAAAATTGCCAGATATCAGCTCCCTCCTCGAGTTGCCTTTCGACCACAAATTTCTTTAAAATGACAGCAATTTTGGATTAAACAGATAAATATAAAAACAAATCCAAAATTTTATATCGGCCCAAGTTTCTATACAACCTTGTTTTCTGATGGTATATACTAGCTATATAATTTATTATTCTCTGAAAAATCGAATAGTCGAGCTATGCTGTTTTCCGACAGCTCTTGTTTTAATGATGTCATTACATTAAAATAAGCATTGTAATTAATGATGTTGTCGTCTTTCCATGCAATTAGTCTTTTTGTGCATAATATTCTGAATCTGTAAGGGATATTAAAATATAAATATCCTTCGCTAACTTCTATTCACAAGTAGAGTATCTATTGTTTGCATCTCGTGATCAACAATGAAAAGGTTAAAGATTTTGAAAACATTTTCGATTGAGTGCAGCAATTTTGACAACTTTCAATGACTTAACAGGCTTTGGATCGGTTTGCGAGAGAAAGTAAATTGTTGGCAGAGTTTTGTTCCTTTGTCAGTTGTACAAAACACATTTTAACCATATTTTCTGAGTCATTAAATCAAGTTTAAGTTAGATCATGTAACTTGAGTGACAGTGATTCGCTAATATGGTAAAGCAGTGTGCTACTTAAAGGCAATTACTACGATGGTTTAAAATTAATACGGTTAGCGAATAGGCATGCCATACCTTGAAAAACTATTTCTGTAAGCAGAGATTCGACTGGTAGGTGTTGGAGGTAGTGAATAAGGTGTATTGTTCATGTGAGGTTATGTTGGGAACATGGTACATACCACATGTGTGTATGATAAAAGGGAACATGGCATGTGATTTTACATTATATGTATACCAGAAAGGAACATGGAACATGTGATTCCACATAGTGTGTATACTATAAAAGGGAACATGAGACTGTGTGTATACATACTATAGAAGGGAAGATGGGACAGGTGATTCCACATTGTGTGTATACTATAGAAGGAAACAGGGGACATGTGATTCCACATTTTGTTTACTATAAAAGGGGAACATGGGACAGGTGATTCCACACTGTGTATACTGTAGAAGGGAACATGGGACAGGTGATTCCACACTGTGTGTATACTATAGAAGGGGAACATGGGACAGGGGATATCCACATTGTGTGTATACTATAGAAGGGAACATGGGACATGGGATTACACATTGTGTATATACTATAGAAGGGAAACATGGGACAGTGGATTCCACATTGTGTGTATACTGTAGAAGCGGAACATGGGATAGGTGATTCCAGATTGTGTGTGTACTATAGAAGGGAACATGGGATAGGTGATTCCAGATTGTGCATATACTATAGAAGGGAACATGGGATAGATGATTCCAGATTGTGTGTATACGATAGAAGGGAACATCGGATAGTTGATTCCACATTGTGTGTATACTATAGAAGGGAACATGAGGCAGGGGATTCCGCATTGTGTGTATATATAGAAGGGGAACATGAGATGGGTGATTCCACTTTGTGTGTATACTATAGAAGGGAACATTGGATGGGTGATTCCACATTGTGTATATACTATAGAAGGGAACATGGGACAGGGGATTCCACATTGTGTGTATACTGTAGAAGGGAACGTAGGACAGGTGAATCCACATTGTGTGTATACTATAGAAGGGAACATGGGACAGGTGATTCCACATTGTGTGTATACTATAGAAGGGAACATGGGACCGGTGAATCAACATTGTGTGTATACTGTAGAAGAGAACATGGGACAGGGGATTCCAGATTGTGTTTATACTGTAGAAGGGAACATGGGACAGGTGAATCCACATTGTGTGTATACTGTAGAAGGGAACGCGAGACGGGTGAATCCACATTGTGTGTATACTGTAGAAGGGAACGCGAGACGGGTGAATCCACATTGTGTGTTTACTGTAGAAGGGAACGTGGGACAGGTGATTCCACATTGTGTGTATACTGTAGAAGGGAACATGGGACAGGGGATTCCACATTGTGTGTATACTATAGAAGGGAAACATGGGACAGGGGATATCCACATTGTGTGTATACTATAGAAGGGAACATGGGACATGGGATTACACATTGTGTATATACTATAGAAGGGAAACATGGGACAGGGGATTCCACATTGTGTGTATACTGTAGAAGCGGAACATGGGATAGGTGATTCCAGATTGTGTGTATACTATAGAAGGGAACATGGGATAGGTGATTCCAGATTGTGCATATACTATAGAAGGGAACATGGGATAGATGATTCCAGATTGTGTGTATACGATAGAAGGGAACATCGGATAGTTGATTCCACATTGTGTGTATACTATAGAAGGGAACATGAGGCAGGGGATTCCGCATTGTGTGTATATATAGAAGGGGAACATGAGATGGGTGATTCCACTTTGTGTGTATACTATAGAAGGGAACATGGGATGGGTGATTCCACATTGTGTATATACTATAGAAGGGAACATGGGACAGGGGATTCCACATTGTGTGTATACTGTAGAAGGGAACGTAGGACAGGTGAATCCACATTGTGTGTATACTATAGAAGGGAACATGGGACAGGTGATTCCACATTGTGTGTATACTATAGAAGGGAACATGGGACCGGTGAATCAACATTGTGTGTATACTGTAGAAGAGAACATGGGACAGGGGATTCCACATTGTGTTTATACTGTAGAAGGGAACATGGGACAGGTGAATCCACATTGTGTGTATACTGTAGAAGGGAACGCGAGACGGGTGAATCCACATTGTGTGTATACTGTAGAAGGGAACGCGAGACGGGTGAATCCACATTGTGTGTATACTGTAGAAGGGAACATGGGACAGGTGATTCCACATTGTGTGTATACTGTAGAAGGGAACGTGGAACAGGTGAATCCACATTGTGTGTATACTGTAGAAGGGAACGCGAGACAGGTGAATCCACATTGTGTGTATACTGTAGAAGGGAACGTGGGACAGGTGATTCCACATTGTGTGTATACTGTAGAAGGGAACGCGAGACGGGTGAATCCACATTGTGTGTATACTGTAGAAGGGAACGTGGGACAGGTGATTTCACATTGTGTGTATACTGTAGAAGGGAACGTGGGACAGGTGATTCCACATTGTGTGTATACTGTAGAAGGGAACGTGGACAGGTGAATCCACATTGTGTGTATACTATAGAAGGGAACATGGGACAGGTGATTCCACATTGTGTGTATACTGTAGAGGGGAACGTGGGACAGGTGATTCCACATTGTGTGTATACTGTAGAGGGGGACGTGGGGGACGTGGGGGACGTGGGACAGGTGATTCCACATTGTGTGTATACTGTAGAAGGGAACATGGGACAGGTGATTCCACATTGTGTGTATACTGTAAAAGGGAACGTGGACAGGTGATTCCACATTGTGTGTATACTGTAGAAGGGAACGTGGACAGGTGAATCCACATTGTGTGTATACTGTAGAGGGGGACGTGGGACAGGGGATTCCACATTGTGTGTATACTGTAGAAGGGAACGTGGGACAGGTGATTCCACATTGTGTGTATACTGTAGAAGGGAACGTGGGACAGGTGAATCCACATTGTGTGTATACTGTAGAGGGGGACGTGGGACAGAGGATTCCACATTGTGTGTATACTGTAGAAGGGAATGTGGACAGGTGAATCCACATTGAGTGTATACTGTAGAAGGGAACATGGGACCGGTGAATCCACATTGTGTGTATACTGTAGAAGGGAACATGGGATGGGTGATTCCACATTGTGTATATACTGTAGAGGGAGACGTGGACAGGTGAATCCACATTGTGTGTATACTGTAGAGGGGGACGTGGGACAGGGATTCCACATTGTGTGTTTACACCTCACCATGCTTGTGCTGACTGCCTTTGACCACTGGGTTACTGAAGTACAATTTCTTGATGGTGTCAGAGTTAGGGGTAGGCAAGGGGTTGGTATTATTATGACAGGTGGGTTGTGGAGTTTTTTTATGAAAGGGAGGTTAAGCAAAGCAAGGAAAGTTGTGAACAGTGAAGATAAGGCTGTGGCAAGATCTGAATAAGGACAGAGTTGACGGTGAGGAGTGGGTGAGTAGTATGAGAAAGGCGGAGGGATGTGGGGAAATGGACCAAACGAATATTCAGAGATTACATGTTCATTTCTCGCTTAAATGTCTTGGTCGGGTAATGAATATCATGTAAATGCTGAAAATGAAGACTTGATTAAAGCTGTAGTTGTACTAAGCTTGTTAAAGGGACACAATCATTGCAATACAACATAGTGTCCCTTTAAGAAATCTCAACATTTCAGTTTTAAATTGACAGCTGAGTAGTTCCTGACATACACTCATACATTCTGTCTTTGTGTAGTTGATAATTGTAACAAATGTTTTAGTAGATTGTTAAGCACCTTGCTGAAACTATCCATATTTCGAGAAGTTATTAATTAGATTATTATCTGTGTTGATTTCAGGCTCATAGACGTGATGTGTGGCTTACCTGGTTAACAGAGACAGTAACATGAGGAAATATTGTAATGACAGCCAAACACAAAAGACATGAGACACAAAGGTAAAAATAACTTATTCTGTAGATAATGATAGTCTCTATCAGTTGTAGATAATGATAGTCTCTATCAGTTGTAGATAATGATAGTCTCTATCAGTTGTAGATGATGATAGTCTCTATCAGTTGTAGATAATGATAGTCTCTATCAGTTGTAGATAATGATAGTCTCTATCAGTTGTAGATAATGATAGTCTCTATCAGTTGTAGACTAATGATAGTCTCTATCAGTTGTAGATAATGATAGTCTCTATCAGTTGTAGATAATGATAGTCTCTATCAGTTGTAGTTAATGATAGTCTCTATCAGTTGTAGATAATGATAGTCTCTATCAGTTGTAGATAATGATAGTCTCTATCAGTTGTAGATAATGATAGTCTCTATCAGTTGTAGATAATGATAGTCTCTATCAGTTGTAGATAATGATAGTCTCTATCAGTTGTAGATAATGATAGTCTCTATCAGTTGTAGTTAATGATAGTCTCTATCAGTTGTAGATAATGATAGTCTCTATCAGTTGAAGATAATGATAGTCTCTATCAGTTGAGTTGAATTGCATTTTAGTCGCTAAGATCAGATTTCATTGGTAGAGGAAGAACCCAGGTGCCCCTACGGGCAGTTTTTGACACCTGGGTAGAACCACCGACAGTTAAAGGGATAGAGTCATGGTAAACTTGATTCTTAAAAAGAAACCATGGCATCATGCTATTTTATTTTACTTTACACAATGTAATTGTGCTTCAGTCGTGTTTCTTTTTTGACTTTGAAACACTTTGATCAATCAAATTAAATATTATTGGCTGGACAAATGACTCAGACGACACATCTGCTTTAAGGGAAATAAAGCTGGTGATTTTATTTACGTTCGGAACGATGTTTATGCATTTTTTCCTTCCGCGAATGCTTTTATGCGACATATTTTCGTATTTTACGGGAAAATTTGACAGGATATCAATACGCAGACTGGATTACAGTACCTATTAACGATACCTCAATTCAAAACGTTTTATAAAGTAAACATAACCCGAAACCCGTCTGTGAAATGTTTGTTTAGTCAAACGTAGACTCGTTCTCAGTATGTTCTAATCGAGTCTTGCATCATACAGTACTAGGAACATATTCTACAAACTTGTGACGAGTACGGAACAGAGCAATTCGACAATCAAACAAACCATTTAATTCAGAAGATGGAGATTGCGAAACGCGGTGTATTTACGTTTTGATACGCATTGAAATAAATCGTTTTTTTATTTATTTTTTTTGACGTTTTTAGTATGCATAGAAAGAAATCTTTTGCGTTTTTTGCCCATTTATTTGCGTAAATTACGCAGATACGCAGCTTATCTAACATTTATCTCAGATACAGCTTTGCAGATGACAATGGTTCTTGGTTAATTCGCATCCTCGCATCAGATTAATATATAAATAGGTCACTTCCTCGCAATTGTTAGGATAGTCATGGTAACCAACAAAGCATCCTCAGGCCCTCGTGAATGCCTGAAGTTTAATAAAGGTATTAAGCTGGGAGAATGGTCTAATCAGATAGTGCTAGTTAAAGATTGATATATAAGATAAACATTGATGTATAAGGTGAACAAAAAAGAATTATTGCTTTTCATTACATGGTCACATCTGGTACATTGAAAAACCTGAATGGCCTTTGACAAAACATATAAATGAGCTAATAAAACCCCTGTAAAGTTATATATGAATATAATTAATCAGAATTTTAGAAAAACTATCTCCATGTTAAAGAATCTGTCTGCATTCAAAGTTACGTCTAAATTTCAGGAAAAATGCTGTGACCATTCATACATCCTTAAACTCAGGAGGCTGTTAGAGTTGCCTCCCTTTTAACAAGGAAAAACGCGGCACTGAGGAGACATTAACGCTAATTCGTAATGACAGAGCCGTCCACCAGATGCCCTCTCCCCAATTTACCCAGTTTAAATTGACATAGTGTAAAAGTCAATATTATCCGTGTGAGATTTGTCCCCCTTGAATTAACTGTTTTGTTTGCTGCGAACTGATGATAATATTAAGAATACGATGTATGATTGTGGTATTGATCTAGCTATTAGATCGACAACCGTTATAATGTGACAGTGGCCAGTGGCAGTTGTTGTATTTGTCTTTTTATGTGATACATCACGATTCTGAACGACGATTCTGATTCTGAGCGACCAGCTTCAGCGTTATCATCACTTGTTCCTATTGACGGTAAATCACTTAAGGAGGTACTGGAGATATGTTGATATGTTGATTTAAGGGATAGTGGTCCGTCAAGCTTTTGTTTGGATTAGATAATTGATGTTATGGAGAGCTGGTAAGGATCAGAGATTACAAGAAGTGGGGGAAAAGGAATTAGAAGGTAATGCATATAGTGTTTGTTTGTGACATTGTATGACAGTTATTGGGACTTCTCGGAAGCCGCATTTGGGTGAGTTTAAGAATGGGGTAGACACTTTTAAGAAAAGGATGAACGACAGTTAAATTGATTCAGCCTTTGTAATAAGTGGATGTAAATGTAACTACTGTATAAGTTATTTGAGAAAACATTAATTTATTCTCATGTACCTTACATGAGAGTCTAAAAGAGAAATGAAAAAAAAACAGCTTTGTACTTCATCATTTTTTCTATTTTTTGATGATGACAAGTAATTATGGGATACAAATGCAGTTATTGTATCCCAACCGAAAAGTTTGGGCGATAAAACGATTGTCCTGATGTCTTTTCATCTGTATATGGGATCATGTCACCTCTGTAACTTTGAAAGGAATTTAATAATTTAGTTAAACCTGACACAAGAAAATACCAAGATATTGAGCCAGGTTGTCAAGTGAACTGGAGTCTTATCCTTTGGGCATGTAGAAGAATTAAAGGGTTTTATTTGTGAGTGTATCTGCTGCGTTTGAACTTGACTGTCTCACCTCTCACTGCTGCGCGTTCAAATTAGTCAAGTGAGAAAGTGTCGATTCTTATGGCTGGCGGATGGTATACCCAGGAAAAATGGGGTGGCCTACCTCGACCACACACAAAAAAAATCGCCCTATCTGGCCTAACATGTGCTAAAAATGAAATAACAAGAAATATCACTGTAAGTGATAAATGCCCCCGAAGTGTCCTTTGACATCTAAGTATGAACTTGACCTTGGAGCCATGGACCTGGATTTTGTGCACATCATGTCGTTTGGTTGTGGTGAGCATTTGAAAATCCGTCCAGGCATGCAAAAGTTATTGACCGGACACAATTTGACCTTTGACCTCTAAGTGTGACCTTGACTTTGGGGCCACAGACCTGGATTTTGTGCGCGACACATCGTCTTGTTGTGGTGAGCAAGTGTTCCCAGTTATTTGAAAATCTGTCCATGAATGCCAGAGTTATTGACCGAACACAATTTGACTTTTGACCTCCAAGTGTGACCTTGACCTTGAAGACCTGGGTTTTGCGCGCGACACATCGTCTTGTTATGGTGATCACTTGTGCCAAGTTATTTAAAAATCCCTGCAGGGGTTGTGACGTTACGGTCCGGACACGAAATTGCGTACCTGTTTTTGACCTATGAACTGCAAGTGTGACCTTGACCTTTGAGGTACGGACGTGGGTTTTGCGCGCGCCACATCGTCTTGTTATGGTGATCACTTGTGCCAAGTTAGTCAAAAATCCATGCAGGGGTTTTGAAGGTACAGTCCGGACACAAACTGCGGAATGACGGAATCCGGACGGACAGACAGACAGACAGACAGACAGACAGACAGGAATTTTTTTCGGGGGATAAAAACACCATTCAAACAAACAAATATATTTCATTTGAAAAAATATATCCTCTACCTCTGTATTCGTGTGGCTCTAAATAATAACCTTGTTAATAGTTGATTAGACATTAAATCACAATTACATTCAATTGATTCTCTTGAAACCTGGGTGGTTATTGATTCATTTAGTCAGTAGGTGTCTTTTAAGATATTGAATGAATTTAAAACCGAAACTGTTAAATTAATCCGACACTACTTTGTTTCGGGGTCAGTCTTTTGCAATAAGGAAAAATATAATGAGTTAGCATCCATCTCAAATTGCTCCAGTTTTCCACTCTTGTCATTGTATATATTCAATTTACCAGTGTCACTACCCCGGGTTCAGCTACAAAATGAAGTTAGTAACCTACAGTTTTATTGGTTGATATTTGATTCCCTTCATTTAAAATTGTGCCGATTGCTAGATTTAGTGATTGCAGGCGAGATATCTGCTTTATTTGTTGAATTGACGTTCACGCCTCGACGCATCCTGGACTGTGAAAAGACGATGATGAAAAATCATAAAATAGGTTGTTATACGAAGCACTGAACGGTAAATTTGGTGGCTTATAACAATACAGAGCAATTTGAAATTTGCCATGTGATCATTGATTGTAATTACCCATAATGCTGTACTGTGTTGTGTTCTAGGTGGAAGTGGTCTATACACATGCAGATATTCTATATATGGAGAATATGGGGATAATAGTCCGGGTGGCTTTTTAATAACTTTACTGTGTTTGTGTATGCTAGTGTGGATTTTATAACGGAATGAAGTCGCTTTATGTAAGTTACAGCTTTCATTTGTTCATTGTTGTACAACAGAACATTTTCTTTCAGTCACTTGTTCTGAGACAGTAATGTTTTCACAGTCAGTTTTATTTAGGCAGTCATGTTTCACAGTCATTATTCAGGCAGTCAAGTTTCAGGCAGTTATTCAGGCAGTCAAGTTTCACAGTTCTTTATTCAGGCAGTCATGTGTCACAGTCAGTTATTCAGGCAGTCATGTGTCACAGTCAGTTATTCAGGCAGCATCTCCGTGGCCGAATGGTTAACGACGTTGCGTTGTAAACCTTCGCCTCTCACCGCTGCAGTTCGAATACCACTGGGAGCTCGACTTGTAAGTGAGGAAGTGTCTATTCTTACGGATGGCGGGAGGTGTACAGTGCTGGTTCTACCCAGGAAAAGTGGGTGGTCTGCCTCCATCACAAAAAAATCGACCGTCATATATAACCTTACATGTGTTGAAAATGACGTAAAAAGACATACAAAACAAAGACAGTTATTCAGGCAGTCAGGTTTCACACTCAGTTATTCAGGCAATCATGTGTCACAGTCAGTTATTCAGGCAGTCATGTTTCACAGTCAGTTATTCAGGCAGTCATGTTTTACAGTCAGTTATTCAGGCAGTCAGGTGTCATGGTCGGTTATACAGGTTGTCATGTTTCACACTCAGTTATTCAGTCAGTCAGGTGTCACAGTCAGTTGTTAAGCCAGTCATGTTTTACAGTCACGTGTCATGGTCAGTTATACAGGCAGTCATGTTTCACAGTCAGTTATTCAGACAGTCACGTGTCACAGTCAGTTATTCAGGCAGTCATGTTTCACAGTCAGTTATTCAGGCAGTCACGTGTCTCAGTCAGTTATTCAGGCAGTCATGTTTCACACTCAGGCCACCCTTAAAAATATTTATGTTTGCCCTTTCCCGACCCTAATTTTGGGTCGGTAGGTAGGCATTTTTTTATTATTAGCTCGACTGATCAGAGAACAGCAGAGCTTATGCCGTGGTGCGGCGTCCGTCTTCCCTCTGTCCGTCCGTCCGTCTGTCCGTCCGTCTGTCCGTAAACTTTTATTTGTAGCGACTACTCCTCTGAAACTACTGGATGGATATTCATGAAACTTTACAGTTGCCCATGAAGTCTAGTTGATCCTAGCAAAAATTCATGTTGATGTGAAATCCAAGATGGCCACCAAAGCTAAAAATAGATTTTTAAAATACAAGTTTGTAGCGACTACTACTTGAAAACTCTAAGTGATATTGATATGGGATTTTTTCTAAAATGATCAGCATGACATGATGTTGGTCCTTGTCGAAAATTGTTTTGATTCGGCGTTAAACATGGCTGCCAGCGGCCATCTTTGTTTACATAGAGTTATATAATGAAAACTTGTAGCGACTACTCCTCTGAAACTACTTGACGGATTTTCATGAAACTTCGCAGGAATGTTACTCTTGATGTCTAATTGATCCTAGCAAAATTTAAGGTCAACCGGAAATTCAAGATGGCGCCACGGCTAAAAATAGATTTTCAAAATACAAGTTTGTAGCGACTACTTCTTGAAAACTTTAAGTGATATTGATATGGGACTTTTTCTAAAATGATAAGCATGACATGATGTTGGTCCTTGTCAAAAATCGTTTTGATTCGATGTTAAACATGGCAGTCAGTGGCCATCTTTGTTTACATAGAGTTATATAATGAAAACTTGTAGCGACTACTCCTCTGAAACTACTTTACGGATTTTCATGAAACTTCACAGGAATGTTGCTCTTGATGTCTTATTGATCCTAGCTAAATTTCAGGTCGGCCGGAAATTCAAGATGTAGCGACTACTTCCTGAAATCAAAATCAATCAGTACAGCTTCAAGGTCATTGACCTCTTGTTTTTATTGTTTAAAAAAAAAAAATTAACAAAAGAAATACCGTTTTTTAACTTATAAATTGACCTGGCATGTAGTTATAAATGAAAATCAATACAATGTTGTAAAAATAAAATGGCCAAAATGGCCCTAATTCGTTCACCTGATACAACTTGCAACAGTAACAGTTCAAGTGGGTCAGACAAAAAAGGCTGGTAAGTTAAAGAATATTTTTCAATATGTTCCCTTATAAGAATATGTAAAACTTCGACCCACAGGGTAGGGCAAATTAAACACATGGTCACCATTCAAGCAGGCTTGGTAGGGGACCTTTAGCTATGGTACATGCAAAGTAGTAGGCCGTCAGTTATTGGGACAAATACTTATATCTGTTTGACTTTTTAAACACCTACATTTTAAGAGTGAAATTTTATGTAGGACTGTGTGGATGCTGATGTTTTGATGATTTTCCAGATTTTTCCCCACTTCTACTACTTTTTCTATTTTTTATTATTGTCTGCATTAGTGCTGTTAAGAATAATCGATTTGATTGAGCATCGATCAGTTAAGTCATTTTTCTGATTAATCAATTACAATTTTTTATGATCGAGTTTACTTGGTTGTTGCAAAATTATAACATTTCATTCTCTTGCACTAAGAAGTGGTATCAGAATTTATAGTTAAAATAAATGCTTGGGCTTTCATTCACTTGCTTAATGACCAGAACATACTTGAAATGTGTTTCGTTTTCTTCATTATTGTCTAAAAAAGGCTTACACTGGTGTCTTATATGAAAGCCATGCTTAATTGATGAATGGTTGATCATCGGTTGGTTGAAAATTCTGATGATCTATCATGAAAATTCAACCGATTCCAAACACTAATCTGCATTCAATACATCCTGTATCTTGTCCATAATTGATACTGGATCCACCGTGAGGTCCTTCTGTGTATGGATAATGTCACCCAATATGTTGACAAGATTGTATTATTAATTTGAGATGAGTGCCATCAGCTGTATTGAGGAGGAGAAAATAAGGAAGAAAATCGAGAAATTACTTATCTGTGTTATAGATGTGACACTTGGCTGCTGCCGCTGTTTTTATGGTAACTATAGATGCCTATAAGCATGATAAGACTGTCTGGAGGATGAATTATTTAATACCACATCATGGAAATGGATTAATTTTTCTAATGTTTATATTTTGTTAATCACATGAAATATTTTTTGTTAGCCCGTTTACGGATCTCGACGTAGCAATTGTTATTTCTTCATTACTTGCAGTAATTTTATAAAAATTCACCAGAATGTTCCTTATATGCAAACGAAATATAGATCACCTCCGGTTTCTAGCAGGGTTTTCACCAAACTTCACAATGTTCCCTTTTATGCATCTAACATCATGTGCAAAATATCGACAAGAAATCACTGTGGGTTCGAGCCCTCGTGGGACCAGAACTCTGAAAGCTATCCGGCTGGCTTGCGGAACGTCCATTCTGCCCAGGTGCCCGGCTGTGCCCAAAAATTGCCCGGAGGGACACCTGGTGTAAGCTGGAAAGTCGCCATATGACCTTAGCTGTTGGTGCGACTATAAACTTCAATTCAGTTCCTTGTATGCATCTAACATCATGTGCAAAATTTCTGGTCACTGTGACCTACTGTGAACAAAATACAGGTCCGGTCTTCATTAAGATATTCATCCTCAACTGTTAATGACATTAACTAAATTAAATATTTAGTATGTAAGGAACGAATATCTCATGGGATTGACGTTGCTTTACAACAATGGCAATAATTCTGTTTACTTGACCAGGAATCTATTTTATCATGTCGATCTGTATAATTCTGCCGAGAAACAGGGTGACTGAGATAAAATATCATCTCGGCAGTTACGTTCCTATCCCGTCAGATGCACTTCTTTTGATGACGTTAGCACCTTTTTTGATGACGTCAGGTTATATTTGATGTCTGGGTATATTTGAACGGAAAAAAATGGGGAAAAAATGGAAAAAAGGTAAATTAAATGATTTTAAACGATCAACATGATAAATAGAATATCATGTTAGTGCCTGATCGTATCCAGTTTATCAGGTTCGGCACGTAAAAAATGATTTTTTTCTCAGCCTCACCTGATAAACTGGGTGTGATCAGGCACTAACATGATATTCTCTATATAGCATCATTTTTAGCTCTACTGGCCAAGGGCCAGCAGAGCTTATGGGATGGTGTGTTGTCCGTCCGTCCGTTAACTTTTGCTTGTGTACACTCTAGAGGCCACATTTCTGATGCAATCATCATGAAACTTTGTCAGGATGTTTGTCTCAATGAAATCTCAGTCAAGTTCGAAAATGGGTCATGTGGGGTCAAAAACTAGGTCACTAGGTCAAATATTGGAAAAACCTTGTGTACACTCTAGAGGCCATATTTTTGACCCGAGCTTGATGCAACTTTGTCAGAATGTTTGTCTTAATTATATCTTGGTCAAGTTTGAAAATGGGTCACATGGGGTTAAAAACTAGGTCACTAGGTCAAATACTTGAAAAACCTTGTGTACACTCTAGAAGCCGTATTTCTGACCCAATCTTGATGAAACTTTGTCAAAATGTTTGTCTTAATTATATCTTGGTCAAGTTCAAAAATGGGTCACATGGTGTTAAAAACTAGGTCACTAGGTCAAACTTTGGAAAAACCGTGTGTACACTCTAGAGGCCATATTTTTGACCCGATCTTAATGCAATTTTGTCAGAATATTTGTCTCAATTATAGCTTGCTAAAGTTCGAAAATGGGTCACACAGGGTCAAAAACTAGGTCACTAGGTCAAATACTTGAAAAACCTTGTGTACACTCTAGAGGCCATATTTCTGACCCGATCTTGATGAAACTTTGTCGAAATGTTGTCTTAATTATATTTTGGTCAAGTTCGAAAATGGGTCCCATGGGGTCAAAAACTAGGTCACTAGGTCAAATACTTGAAAAACCTTGTGTACACTCTAGACACCATGTAGTACGACTCGATTCATCAATGGTATAACAGCCAGTAGAGCGTTCACAGGCCCTCTTGGGCCTCTTGTTCTTGAATGAACTCTGTCCAAAGTATCTTTGAACTCTGATACATTCATCTACGAAACAAGAGGCAGTAATTATTTAACAACTTTCGATGAAAGTTCGTTCATTGTAAATTTAAAAGTTAATTCATTTATTTCCAGTGGTGTAGGTAAAATATTTGGTTGAAGATGGTGTTATAGGTTAATAGGCTGAGAGCCCTCCATCTCTCTCCCTCCATGGTTGACTCTCCCAATATAATGGAAGGAAGGAGTGGAACCAGCCTTGCATTGACCCAATATAGTTTTGCTAAGTACCAAACCTTTTTCGACTTTCACCCCAAGTATTTGGCGAAACTGTATTTAGTAGGGTGATATGCACAAATGCACAAGAAAATTATTTTCTAATCAATATTTTGACAATAAAATAACGAATTGCATATAAATTAATCATATACCAAATTAATTGTTGAGTTTTTTGCTGTTGGTAAAACGAGCCACTGTAAAATGTTGAATTGAAATCTTGGTGCTTACTTTGAGTAGTGTAGAAGGAAGGAGTGGAACCATCCTCTTTCACACTGATGGACTGTCCCAATATATAGAAGGAAGGAGTGGAACCATCCTCTTCCACACTGATGGACTGTCCCAATATATAGAAGGAAGGAGTGGAACCATCCTCTTCCACACTGTTTGACTGTCCCAATATATAGAAGGAAGGAATGGAACCATCCTCTTCCACACTGATGGACTGTCCCAATATATAGAAGGAAGGAGTGGAACCATCCTTTTCCACACTGATGGACTGTCCCAATATATAGAAGGAAGGAGTGGAACCATCCTCTTCCACACTTATGGACTGTCCCAATATATAGAAGGAAGGAGTGGAACCATCCTCTTCCACACTGATGGACTGTCCCAATATATAGAAGGAAGGAGTGGAACCATCCTCTTCCACACTGATGGACTATCGCAATATATAAAAGGAAGGAGTGGAACCATCCTCTTCCGCACTGATTGACTGTCCCAATATATAGAAGGAAGGAGTGGAACCATCCTCTTCCACACTGATGGACTGTCCCAATATATAGAAGGAAGGAGTGGAACCATCCTCTTCCACACTGATGGACTAACGCAATATATAAAAGGAAGGTAGTGGAACCATCCTCTTCCGCACTGATTGACTGTCCCAATATATAGAAGGAAGGAGTGGAACCATCCTCTTCCGCACTGATTGACTGTCCCAATATATAGAAGGAAGGAGTGGAACCATCTCTTCCACACTGATTGACTGTCCCAATATAATAGAAGGAAGGAGTGGAACCATCCTCTTCCACACTGATTGACTTGTCACAGTACAATAGAAGGAGGGAGTGGAACCATCCCCCGCCTCACTGATTGACTGTCCCAATATAATAGAAGGAACGAGCAGAACCATCCTCTTCCTCACTGATTGACTGTCCCAATGTAAAAGAAGAAAGATGTGGAACCATCCTGTTCCGTACTGACTGACTGTCCCAATATATAGAAGGAAGGAGTGAAACCAACCATTTCCGCACTGACTGACTGTCCAATATATAGAAGAAAGGAGTGGAACCATCCTCTTCCACACTGATTGACTGTCCCAATATAATAGAAGGAAGGTAGAAGGAAGGAGTGGAAAGTCATATTCTGAGTTATTTTCCCCAAACTTAATCTTAGTTAAGTAACTAAACCTTGGTTAGGTAACTTAACCTCAGTTAACTTTATGTGATTGCTTTACTTTATGTCTTTGATACTTGGTCATACGTATTGTTGGCTCTGGTGGACATCGCTGAATGACAATAAATACCAAGGTCAAGGTCATATTTTGCGTTATTTTCCCCAAACTTAATTTTGGTTAGATAACTTAACCTTGGTTAGGTAACTTAACCTCAGTTAACTTTATGTGATTGCCTCACTTTATGTCTTTGATACTTGGTCATACGTATTGTTGGCATTGGTGGACATCACTGAACGACAATAAATACCAAGGTCAAGGTCATATTTTGCGTTATTTTCCGCAAACTTAATTTTGGTTAGATAACTTAACTTTAGTTAGGTAACTTAACCTCAGTCAACTTTATGTGATTGCCTCACTTTATGTCTTTGATACTTGGTCATACGTATTGTTGGCATTGGTGGACATCACTGAACGACAATAAATACCAAGGTCAAGGTCATATTTTGCGTTATTTTCCCAAAACTACACCCTGGTTAAACCACTTAACCTCAGTAACTTAACTTCTTGTGATTACCTGGCTTTTGTTTGTTTAATATTTGGTCATATGAAGTGTAATCTTTGGTGGACATCATTTAAGCAAAAATTTAACATATTTCATATGCCGTTTGCCAGTGTGGGCGAGACACCCTCAGACCGAGGTCTTGTTATATAATTCATCCAACTTCTGCATCAAAACTTAATTAAGCAAGCTGTTCGATCTATTATTGAATGAAAACTTTAGGCTTGATCGCACTTTAAATTCTGTTTGTTACACATCGATTTTGATAATTGTTACGATATATTGTTGAAATTATACGAAGATAATTCAACTGCTGGATTTAGTTATAAGGAAATTGGCATATTTTATTTATAATGAATGAGGGGATGCGAGTAAGTGAAAAATCAAACACACCTACCATCAAACAAGTCACTTAAATAATCTATTATTACATATTCTAATACACCCGCACTATATAGCTAGTTTAAAATATCTCGTTATATTGAACGATATATCACTGTAATTTTTGCAATGTTAGGAGAATAAGCATTGCGCATTACGCATTGTAAAGTATGCAACGTTAGGAGAGTAAGCAAAGCAATGCGAAAGATTTTAGATGTGTGCGTTATTTTCACATTTTAGGGGTATTAGAATAGAAATAGAACATCGTTTACGGTGAATTATCTATAATATATCACGGTTTGTCGTTCAATTGTAAACAATAATTTCACTCACCCTTCGGGCTCGTGAAATTATTGTTTACAATTGAACTCCAAACCGTGATATATTAAACGATAATTCACAGTAAACGATGTTCTATTTCTTAATTAAACAAGTTGTGTATGATTTTAATGGAATGTTTTCCCTGTCAAGCATTCTCAGCCAATGACATTGACATCCTCAATAACATAATTCTCATCATAACGTCACAGTTATGTTTGTGTTTTGAGTTGGTTAAGTCATTATGAATTTTCTTTCACTGTGAAATCTAGATCTTTCACCCACAGAAATGTATGTTAGAACCACACAGAGCAATTCCTTTATATATTGTAAATTTGGCAGACAGTATAAAGAAGGATCGTCATATATCGATAATATAGTAAAAACAAGAAGACAGACAAACATCCTAGATATTTTCTTCTGAACCTTGCTGTATTTACAAGTTGTGTGAATATCACTAAGGCTGACCATAAACAATGCTTGGTTTGCTGTTTTCTTACCTACCCACTAAACTTTTTATAGTGTCTGAGCGAAACAACATTTTGTTTGTTTCTATCTTTAGAATATTTTTCTTAAATTTCGTAATGTTTTTACTGTCTTCGAAAAAGAAAATCAACTTCAGCAAAGTTGATATGATCGCAACTATCCACACTTCGCTGTCATCAAGGTACACATTCTAGTCAACCACTGTGTCAAATATGAACACTCTCCTTCAGCTGGTGAAGAAGGAGTTCAGGTTCCAAGGAAACGATACGAATGCAAAGATTTTGTTTTGAATTTTAAAAAAAAAAAAAAAAAAAAAATATAATAATAATAAAAAAATGTGTTCACACCTTCCTTAGTATCGCTAGGCAGTGGTCATTCACAGGAACCCATCTGCTCTCCTGTGTATTTACCGATGCTTCAAGATATAATACTTCACCCCTCCCATGCAATAACAGAAAACCTCATGGGATAGCATGTTGACCGCCTGTCAGTAAATCATGAAACATCATGTCTTTCTAAAACTGATTGAATATTTTACATAATTCATCAAAAATATATTTAAATAAACTACAATGACAAGGGTCATTCACTCTAAGGCGGACACAACATTTGATTACATTTCTATGATGGCCACCAGCTACCATATTTGTTGACATACTCCTTACAAGATGTTGGCCACATCTTAAAAAGACTTAAAATATTACGTTTATGCCACCGGATAAGTTAATCCATTCCTGTCCATTCTTCCGTTGTTTGTTATTTGTTCCTTCGTCCTCTAAAACAATCTTGTACCAGAAATAGCTTTCAACGTATAGAAGGAAAATTCATGAAACTTCACACAAATGTTTATCACAATGAAAAGGACTTATTACTATAAGAGTGTGTCCCGCACAGGAATCAGGGCCGTACCACAAAGGTCGAAGGTCATACTTGGATGTCAAAGGTCAAAAGGGGTAAACTCAAAAGAGGTAAACTCGTGTCTCAGTCAAAAAGTTAAAAGACCTGAATGCACCACCAAAATATTTCCTGTTTGGTCATTCAAGATAGGTTTTAATGAACAGTCCCCAGTAGAGCACAATTATCATTGGAGGGCACTTGTAATTATGAGACGGTTAGTATGACATCAAAAATGACATTCCAGACAGTTGACTACATTCTTTGACGTGTTGATTTCACGTTGATTTCTCGCCTTAACTTTTCGGAGGCAAGTGTTGATTTCTCGCCTTCACTTTTCGGAGGCAAGGTTTCGGTGAGTTTGTTTGAGATTTGAATTTCATATTGTTGAAACATAAATATGAAACTGTGCTATTTATCTATCTGTCGGGTTCTGCATGTCGAGGGATAAATGCAAAACTATTGTAGCTGTATATAAATACAAAATGAGGTACAATAGTTTTGCGTTGATGCTCGATGTATGAATTATTATACTGTAATACTGTAATAACATGCATTTAAACTTGTAACTTGTAAGTGTTAAACAGATCTTATAACAAAGATGTATGGCAGTATGGAAATTTTATGCATATATTGACCTAAGTAACATAAATATTTAATATCGTCTGTGCTCTTTATTAGTGCAGTGAATGACTTGGTGTGTTAGTAAGGAGGATAAAGTTATGGTTTTACAGTAAATTAAAAATATTAATTTATGAATAATTATTTACAAACGTGGCTGTGGCAACAGTTGGATGGAGTTTGGAGCTACAGACCTCTGTCCCTGTTTGCTCCTTGGCAGCGGCATGTCTGATGGGAAACTTCAGTCTTCATCTCATTTCCCTCTAAGGTTGCTGTCCCAGTATTACCTAATACAGTGTCTTAATCCCAATCTCATTTTATTTCACATATATTCAAAAACACTGCAATTCATTCATTACTTGTATTGTGCCCCTAAAATGAGGAAAAAATCTGGTAGAACCGATGGATGCTCCCCAATGTATCCTCAATTTATCATATGGCCTTGTATCACCCCGCAGTTTCCAATTTGCAGTTCCATTAGAAGTTTATGCTCCAGATAAAATGACAAAGGGCAATAACTCTAATTTGAATCATGACAGAGTTACGGTTCTTGCACTCTGCACTTTCTCTCATTGCCCTCTATTAATGTGTGAAGTTTCATTGCAGTCCCATCAGTAGTTTTGAAGATATGCTCTGGACAAAAATTCTAAGTATAAAACTACAAAGGACAATAACTAATTTGAATGATGACAAGAGTTACAGTTCTTGCACTCTGCACTTCCTCTCATTGCCCTCTATCATTGTGTGAAGGTTCATTGCAGTCCCATCAGTAGTTTTGAAGATATGCTCTGGACAAGAAAGTGTGATGGACACAGACAGACGGACGGACAAAGCAGCAACTGTATGCTCGCCCTTCGGGATGGGCGATGCATGTGCATCCCATCTCAAATGGGAAAGAAATAAGTTTGCATCACCATAGTTCTTTTTCCCTCAAAGGTTTCGTACCCCACTAACCACTAACATCGCTAATCTCAAATTCTGGACTATCCGATTAATTGCTTTCACTCTTCCTGTAGAACATTTTGATTGTTCTTTCGTTATATTTTGTTGGAGATATGATAATGTAATTGGTGTGAAGCTTGATGCCATTGTGATAGTATTACAATCTGTGCATGCATCCAAGCTGCCCATCCAATTGATGGAGCTACAGAACATTTGTTGCAGGAGAATATGCATTATGCTATGATACAATTTTATATAATGACATTATATGTGAATCACTTTTGATATTATTTTATGTAAGTTGTATGATATGAATTTAACGGTGTTAATGCATGATTCTGGTATATTTAGCTCTACTGATCAAACATCTGTCCGTCTGTCCATAAATGTTTTTTTGTAGTGACTACTCCTCTGAAACTGCTGGATGGTTGATCCCTAGCAAATATTCATGTTGTTGTGAAATCCAAGATGGCCACCAAAGCTAAAAATAGATTTTTAAAAAACAAGATTTTAGTGACTACTTCTTGAAAACTATAGGTGATATTGATATGGGACTTTTTCTAACATATCATGATGTTGGTCCCTGTCGATTTTTTTTTTGATTCGATGTTAAACATGGCTGCCAGCAGCCATCTTTGTTTACATAGTTTTGTTTGTTTGTACGGTGTTTTACGTCATTTTCAATGCATGTGAGGTTATATATGACGGTCGATTTTTTATGGTGGAAGCAGACCACCCACTTTTCCTGGGTAGAACCAGTACTGTACACCTCCTGGCATCCGTAAAGATCGACACTTCCTCAAAAGTCGAGGTCCCAGTGGGATTTGAACCTGCAGCAATGAGTGGCAAGGGTTTACAACGCAACGTCATTAACTATTCGGCAACGGGGACGCTTCTTGTTTACATAGAGTTATATAGTAAAAACTTGTAGCGACTACTCCTGAAACTACTGGACGGATTTTCGTGAAACTTCACAGGAATGTTGCTCGTTGATCCTGGCAAAATTTCAGTTCGGCCGGAAATTCAAGATGGACGCCACGGCTAAAAATAGATTTAAAAAAACAAGTTTGTAGAGACCACTTCTTGAAAACTGTAAGTGATATTGATATGGAACGTTTTCTAAAATGATCAGCAGGATATGATGTTGGGCCTTGTTGAAAATTAAACTTGGCTGCCAGCAGCCATCTTTGTTTACATAGTTATTTAGTAAAAACTTCTAGGGACTACTCCTCTGAAACTACTTAACAGATTTTAATGAAACTTTACAGGAATGCTGATCTAGCTATCAAAACCTATCAGAGCTTCAAGGTCATTGACCTCGTGTTATATTTGTATAAGCCCTGTGTGGTTACCTGGTAAAGAGTAGTACCACTGCAAATCCCGCTAGAGGCAGAAGAGAGAACACCAGTAGCGAATGACAAATTCCATGATTTGTATTATTAGCGTTTATGCCGTTTTGAACGCTGGTAGTGAATGACAAATTCCATGATTGGAATTATAATGTTTATGCTGTTTTGAACGCTGGTAGTGAATGACAAATTCCATGATTTGTATTATTAGCGTTTATGCTGTATTGAACGCTGGTAGTGAAGACAAATTCCATGATTTGAATTATAATATTTATGCTGTTTTGAACGCTGGTAGTGAATGACAAATTCCATGATTTGTATTATTAGCGTTTATGCTGTTTTGAACGCTGGTAGTGAATGACAAATTCCATGATTTGTATTATTAGCGTTTATGCTGTTTTGAACGCTGGTAGTGAATGACAAATTCCATGATTTGAATTATAATGTTTATGCTGTTTTGAACGCTGGTAGTGAATGACAAATTCCATGATTTGTATTATTAGCGTTTATGCTGTTTTGAACGCTGGTAGTGAATGACAAATTCCATGATTTGTATTATTAGCGTTTATGCTGTTTTGAACGCTGGTAGTGAATGACAAATTGCATGATTTGAATTATAATGTTTATGCTGTTTTGAACGCTGGTAGTGAATGACAAATTCCATGATTTGAATTATAATGTTTATGCTGTTTGAACGCTGGTAGTGAATGACAAATTCCATGATTTGAATTATAATGTTTATGCTGTTTTGAACGTTGGTAGTGAATGACAAATTCCATGAATTGAATTATAATGTTTATGCTGTTTGAACGCTGGTAGTGAATGACAAATTCCATGATTTGTATTATTAGCGATTATGCTGTTTTGAACGACAAATTCCATGATTTGTATTATTAGCGTTTATGCTGTTTTGAACGCTGGTAGTGAATGACAGATTCCATGATTCGTATTATTAATGTTTATGCTGTTTTGAACGCTGGTAGTGAATGACAAATTCCATGATTTGTATTAGGCCTAAAAAAATAAAATGTGTGGTTCTGGTAACATGTTCAAAATTGGTAGGTAGGGTAGGTCGGATTTTTTTTTTTTTTTTTTTTTAAGGATTGTTTTTTATTAACGCAAAGAAGATGCACTGAATTATGTACTATAATTACTGTAATTATAATTGTTTTCTATTTGCTCTTCACTTGTGTACATACATACTTTATATTGTTATTATTATTATTATTTATTTTTTTTCTTTCTTGAAATGGACCAAAAGAACGTCAGGGTCGGCGGGTATTCGTAGGTAGGGTCGGGTGACCCGAACCACACATTTTTTTTAGGCCTTATAATGTTTATGCTGTTTTGAACGCCGGTAGTGAATGGAAAATTCCTTAAAGCACATTAGCCTCGCCGTCTGTGTTTAGCTTTATAGACCATATTTTCCGTAATAAGAGCTCCTCCCCTAACAGGAGCACCCCTGCCACCTTAAAAAAAATACAACACTTTTTTTTAGAAGATCCCCCACTTGGCATTTTGCATAGCTAGGGAAATTACGGTACACATAGATAATATGTTGATAGGCTTCAGTTTAATTCTAGTTTAATTTGCTATACATTGATTTGTTGACGATCTGAAATAGATGTAGAATTCCCTGGTGGTCCTTGTTTTTGAACCATAAACAGTAATATTGCATGGCTCTATGTTATACTGTCAGGGTGGCCACAGATTTGGGGTAAATAGGAAAAAACAGAGAAAATGACAACAAAAAAATCCAAAAATCTGGAAAAAGTCAGAATTTTATTTTTGTATTTCCTTAAAGGCCAGAGTTGAGTATAAAAAACCCAGAATGGCCCCCAGAGAAACTTTTCTGATCCTTTTATGCATTATGCTTCTCTGAGAGGTTTAATCACAAACTTCTAAATAATAAAGCATTTTTGAATTTGGCATGTAAATATTACTCTATACAGATGTATGAAAATAATTATATAATGCATTTATTTTCCATACTTTCTAGAAAAAATCTTTTATTCCAAACTGTCAAATATTGAATGTTGGCGCATCTATTAATAGATCTTCCTGTAAAAATAAGATCAGTGATTGGTCAGAATGCTGAAACCCTTATTTTGAAGCAGACGAAATACTGAACTGGCTACAGTGTATACATAATGGTGGTTGGGACACCGAATGCTGGGGTTTAAACAAAATGAAAATTTACTTTGGAACGTTATTAACACCCTTTGGGCAGATGAAAAAAATAAAAGTTTAATGATAGAGCTTTTTTTTCTGATATTGATTTCGATATGTAAACAATTTACATGGTATTCATTTGCTCAAATGGTTTATGTAAAATGAAGCATATAAAAAGGTGAAAAAAATCCATATACACTCATAATTTTTATCTGGATTGCATAGCAAATCCAGGCTTATAGTTTGGTGTTGTCCATCCGTCTGCCTGTCTGTCTACGCGTTTTGACATTTTTTTGTTGTTTTTGTTTGTTTTTTTTCCTCATTTCTCTAAAACAAAATATCGCACACATGTTCATTATCATTACACATTAGCCATAACTTTGTCATGTATTTTACCTGAATTATCCTTGCTTTTTACTTAATATATGTGGTACTTGATTGTGAAGGTACGGCTTTGTTATAAGGGAGAGATGGAGGCCGTATATTTTCTTACGTTGATCAGGGAAACCAAATACTGGGTAAATAATGGTTGATTGATTGAATGTTGTTTGACGGCTCATCAACACAGTATATTTTATTTAGAGCTGCCCCAGAGAGAGGGGAAGGATACATAGGAATCCGGGAACCTGCCCTACTCTTATTATCGAATAGATTCCTATGGTTCTTTAACGTGCTCGGAGGATAGACCGATACACTGGAAAAATAATGGGAAATATCAGGGAATTTTATTTTGATATTCCTGTGGCCTCCCTGGCTGTTACTAGGGGACACTGTATCTATAACATTGCAGATCACAACAGTTGTCTTACTAATTTGGTCTCCCTGGCTGTTACTAGGGGACATATTATCTATAACATTGCAGATCACAACAATTGTCTTACTAATGCTCACATTATGATCATGAATAATTAATAATTAGAAACCATAAAGTTGCCATTTTATATGGTAATGTATTATGTATGAAACCTCCTGTAGGCTACGAGCTTGAGGTGCAAAAGTTAACTATGTTAGAACACTGTGATATTTACAATACTTTCCGTGGTGCATGTCTTACAAATGAGAGGTTTAAGATGACAGTGATGCGTAATGCACTATTTAAGTCAGCATCTATACATGCTAATTAGGGGAAGCCTAATACAAAAAATCAGTGAAATGGCAGTTTTCTGAACTTTAACTTTGCCCAGGAGTTCAATGCGATTGAACTATCCCGCCAACAACAGCCAAATTGTACAAGATGTGAACACCATTTTTAAACCTGACGACGAGCTATATATATGTAATTTACCTGTTTTGAGAATCCAGATTAGAGACTCAATCATAAACGGCTTTAACCTGCCAGACCAAACCCCAAAACTGGAGCATCAAATTAAGTTACCAACTCATAATTCATTTTATGCATATTCAGTCACGGGTATTTTAACAACCCGTGAATAAACCTATATAATTTTAATTGGCACATATGCATTATTATTTGACCTGAACACCTGTGGTGTAATTTTGCCATTATTTGGCATGTTAGTGTCTGGTTATTGAAAATACTGAACAGTCTACGGTAACTCACTTTGCACTTCTGGTAAGTTTGTTAGTCAACTTGAAGTAACAGAATCTTCGTCGGTAAAGCTGAAAGAACAGTTTGCTAATGTTACTGTACTCGAGCATTTGCATTGATTATGCCCCTTTATAGATGACACAAGTATGCACTAATTATGCCCCTTTATTGATGACACAAGCATGCACTGATTATGCCCCTTTATAGATGACACAAGTATGCATTGAGTATGCCTCTTTATAAATGACACAAGTATGCATTGATTATCTCCCTTTATTGATGACGAGTATGCATTGATTATGTCCCTTTATAGATGACACAAGTATGCATTGATTATGTCCCTTTATAGATGACACAAGTATGCATTGATTATGTCCCTTTATAGATGACACAAGTATGCATTGATTATCTGCCTTTATTGATGAAAAGTATGCATTGATTATGTCCCTTTATAGATGACACAAGTATGCATTGATTATGCCCCACAAGTATGCACTGATTATGCCCATTTATAGATGACACAAGTATGCATTGATTATCTGCCTTTATTGATGACACAAGTATGCATTGATTATGCCCATTTATAGATGACACAAGTATGCATTGATTATCTCCCTTTATTGATGACACAAGTATTCATTGATTATGTCCCTTTATAGATGACACAAGTATGCATTGATTATGTCCTTTATTGATGACACAAGTATGCATTGATTATGCCCCTTTATAGATGACACAAGTATGCACTGATTATGCCCCTTTATTGATGACACAAGTATGCATTGATTATGTCCCTTTATAGGTGACACAAGTATGCATTGATTATGTCCCTTTATTGATGACAAAAGTATGCATTGATTATGTCCCTTTATAGATGACACAAGAGTATGCATTGATTATGCCCCTTTATAGATGACACAAGAGTATGCATTGATTATGCCCCTTTATAGATGACACAAGTATGCACTGATTATGCCCCTTTATTGATGACACAAGTATGCATTGATTATGCCCCTTTATAGATGACACAAGTATGCACTGATTATGCCCCTTTATTGATGACACAAGTATGCATTGAGTATGTCCCTTTATAGATGACACAAGTATGCATTGATTATGTCCCTTTATTGATGACAAAAGTATGCACTAATTATGCCCCTTTATTAATGACACAAGTATGCATTGATTATGTCCCTTTATAGATGACACAGGTATGCACTGATTATGTCCCTTTAATGATGACAAGTATGCATTGATTATGTCCCTTTATTGATGACACATGGATGTGCATTGATTATGTCCCTTTATTGATGACACGAGTATGCATTGATTATGTCCCTTTATAGATGACACAAGTATGCATTGATTATGCCCCTTTATAGATGACACAAGTATGCATTGATTATGTCCCTTTATTGATGACACAAGTCTGCACTAATTATGTTCCTTTATTGATGACACTAGTATGCATTGATTATGTCCCTTTATTGATGACACAAGTATGCATTGATTATGCCCCTTTATAGATGACACAAGTATGCATTGATTATGTCCCTTTATTAATAACACAAGTATGCACTGATTGTGTCCCTTTATGACAAAAGGATCACTAAGTGCTGTAAAACACCATCACTATAGCAACTGGTCATTCATCCAACCTTAATGTCATAGAACACCATCGCTATAGCAACATGTAGTTCACCCAAACTAAGTGACAGTGTAGCTGGCATTTTTTTTTCAGACAAAACTTTCGGGAAGATTTTTTCCAGTAATCTCTGCCAAGTATGTCTATACCTATAACACTGGCATCACTCAAGCTGCCTGGCTGATTCTCTCTATTTTCTTAATTCCCCAGAATTATGCAATCTTACAATAACTGTACAAAATGTCTTTGTGGTGAAAAGCTTTGTAGGACAGTGCTGGTTCAGCTCCTGACATAATTATGTGATTTGCCTTTATGGAGAGTTACAAATGGTGGTATCTACACCACATCAAAATTACTTGCCCGACAGACAAAATCGAGGGTCTGCACCTGTTAGGTGCTCTCCTGTCTTATAAGTATCATTCACCTTAAAGGAACACATGGCAATCTTGATTTGTTAAAACTCATTGCGTTGTGTTAGATTTTCTACGTAATTTACATTTTTATTGTCATTAATATAGATTATTAGAACAGTTTAAATTAAGTTGTGTTTGCATATTGTGACTAAATGTTGATAACATTGCACCAATAATACATTTAAACTCCTGGTAGAAGAAAAAATAAAAAATTGAACAGTTTCAGCTCGACTATTTGAAGAATAAGAGAGCTTATGTAATCATCCCGGCATCGGCATTTGGCCATGGGCTTCCTTATAGCATTATCTTAAGTGCTGCATAAGCAATTTTGGTTCCTGGAACCAAAATTCTGATAGCCCTTAAAATGTGTCCCATTTCACATCAGATTTTGCGTGTAAGCTGTGTTTACAAGTCTATATCTCCTACATTTCTTATCCTAGCGCAACCAAATTTGGCCATGAGCTTCCTTATAGCATTATCTTGAGGGCTGCTTAAGTAATTTTTCTCATGGAACCCAAGTTCTGATAGCCCTTAAAATGTGTCTCATTTCACATCAAATTCTGCGTGTAAGCTGTGATTACAGGTCTAAGTTCTTGTCCTAAGTCAACTAAATTTGGGAATTGGTTTCCTTATAGTATGTTGTAAAGGGTTGCGTAAGTAATTTTGTCTTCTACATATTCTAGACTCCAATGGAACTCAAATTGTGACCACCCCTACCCGAGTCGCCTTTCGACCAAACATTTATAAAATGACAGAAGTTTTGGATTAAAACTGATAAAATAAAAAAAATTACACTCTGCCACAAATTTTACTATAATTAGTATGAGATTCTAACAATTATTTTATATCGGCCCGAGTTTCTATACACGCCCCACCCCCCAACCCCCCAACCCCACAACCCCCCAACCCCCCAACCCCAATCCCAACCCCACATTGTTTTAGTGCCTGTTTTCTATGGTATATACTGGCTATATAATTTATTATTCTCTGAAAAATCGAATAGTCGAGCTCTCCGACAGCTCTTGTATTACATGCCAGCAGTCGATAAGATACTGGATTAACTTAATGTTTGATAAAATTTCAAGATTTGCCGTGTGTCCTTTTAAGAAACTGGAATTAGTCTATTAGTCTATGTTTGGTAACAGGACAACTTTCCACCATTATTATAAATCTTCATGAAAAACTTTTCAAAGCAATGACCATGTGGGTATGTGAACTTAACACATCTAAAGGACTGAGTGGTGTTTTACTCTATAAACTATCTCATACAGGACACTTCCATATCATGGAACAAGGTCCTCTGACATTTCCATTTTACAGTTGTCCTCATATTCCCTATTTATCAGTGCAGTCACTGTCAAATGATTTTGGGTCCAGAAACCAAGTAGATTTATAGGGACACAAAGCTATCTTCAAGTTTTTATCAAGCATTAATATAATTAACATGTCGTCATTTATCCATTTCAACAAATCAAACCAGAACGATACCTCCGACAAACAACAGCACTTGTATAAAGCATGTGCAACTATGTTATATAAACTATTGTCAATATACTCCGACATCAACAATAGGGCGGAGATATCTAAGTACTGGCGACATGTCAATTATGTGTCTCTATTAGTTAAAGGCCAGGGTTGAGTATAAAAACCCCAAAATGGCCCCAGATAAACTTTTCTGATCATTTTATGCATTATGCTGCTCAGAGAGGTTTAATCACAAATTTCTAAATAATAAAGCATTTTTAAAACAATACAATTTGGCATGTAAATACACTAAACATTACTCTATACAGATATATCAAAATAATTATAATTATAATGTATTTATTTTCTATACTTTCTAGAACAAAACTTTTATTCCTAACTGTCAAATTTTGAATGTTGGGGCATCTTTTAATAGTGTACCTGTAAAAATAAGAATGGTGATTGGTCAGAACGCTGAAACCCTTATCTTGAAGCAGATGGCATACTAACTGGCTACAGTATAAATATCCTTGTGGTAGGGTAGGGTTTACGGAGAAGTCCAGACTCTATTGTGCCCATCGTGACAGGGTAACCTCGACATGTTAGTTGGTGGATGGACTTAAAACCTTCGAACTACACACACACACACATAGGGTTTACGGAACGCTGGGGTACTTTGACTTTAAACTTGCTTGCATATAATTAAATGAAAATTTGAGTTTTTGTTCTTCCTTCTCAATCTAACATAGGTTTAAATATTGGTGCAATATTATCAACAGTTAGTAAGTAATATTCAAAAACAATGTGCTTTATTCTATTCTTATAATTAATATTATTAATTGAACAAATGCAAGTTATGTAGGGAAACTAACGGGACAACATGAGTTTTTCTCAAAAATCAAGATTGCCCTTTGTCCCTTTAAAATTTACTGAGCCAGCTGGCTCACTTACATTTGATATTTGTCAGCCTAAGCTCAGGTTTACTGGCCTCGTGCATCAACACAATGCTCAGGTTTACTGGCCTCGTGCATCAACACAATGCTCAGGTTTACTGGCCTCGTGCATCAACACAATGCTCAGGTTTACTGGCCTCTGCATCAACACAATGCTCAGGTTTACTGGCCTCTGCATCAACACAATGCTCAGGTTTACTGGCCTCTGCATCAACACAATGCTCAGATTTACTGGCCTCTGCATCAACACAATGCTCAGGTTTACTGGCCTCTGCATCAACACAATGCTCAGGTTTACTGGCCTCTGCATCAACACAATGCTCAGGTTTACTGGCCTCTGCATCAACACAATGCTCAGGTTTACTGGCCTCTGCATCAACACAATGCTCAGGTTTACTGGCCTCTGCATCAACACAATGCTCAGGTTTACTGGCCTCGTGCATCAACACAATGCTCAGGTTTACTGGCCTCTGCATCAACACAATGCTCAGGTTTACTGGCCTCGTGCATCAACACAATGCTCAGGTTTACTGGCCTCTGCATCAACACAATGCTCAGGTTTACTGGCCTCTGCATCAACACAATTGGCTAAATTCAAACAGTATTTAATAAAATATGTCAAAACAATCAGAAAACAGGAATGGATAATGTCTTTTGCATGAGAATTTGTGTTCTCGGTTCATGGTTGCATTTGGGACATGTTTTTCTAGGTGTTTTCCCAGTGTGCATTGTCTTCTTGCTGTTGTCTAACAAATTCCATCGGATTCATTCCGCTTGTTTTGATAGAATTGAGTGAAAACCCTGGTGAATGTGGGTTGCTTCCTACCAGGAGTGTTACGTATTGGACATTTGCTATATATATATGTGTTCGTTGTTGTTCCTGCAGTACAGAGATATTGATTTTGACAGATTTCTGCAACAATTGGGCTACTGAGTAATCACAGGAGTAGTAGTGTTGTCTTTTATTCTGACAAAAAGGTTTTCTGCTCACCTGGGGGTAGGGTCAGTGACATATTGTGCCTGCGTTTCATCTGTCTGTCGATTGCCAAGTTTTGCTTTAGCGTATTCTCCTCAGGCAGGGCCATTTTACCCTTCTTTGCAGCGGCCTGTATAAGGCCCCTTCCCACACAATTTCTTTTAAAATCATGCAGTTTTCCCCATGTTTTTAACTTACCTCTGGAAATTTCATTCCCCATTCATGGATTTTCCCTCCAATTAAGGCCAAAAGGCCTCTTCCACAAAACTGGTAAAAAAGCCCTGTCAGAAATCACTTGGTCAAGTTGAGCTAACTTGACATGAATGATTCTGAGCATTTGTTAAAGCTAGGTCAATATGACATCCAAAAAATGCTAAGCAGATTCCAACAGTTGTGTTCAGATTCGTTTGTTATACATATACTCAGATAAATAGAATAGAATGTTTTGAACAACTCATCAACACATTATAGGTTATATAATTATATAAATATTAATTTTTTTTTTGAAGATTGTCGTGTGTCCCTTTAAGGCAGAAATCCCTATCAGCTTTTTCGAGTGATAGTACTGTTCTATGAGCAGATACCACATCAATGCGGCATAGACATACATTAGGGCACTCCTCCAACTGAAGATTGATTTATAAAATCGAAGTTATGACTTACAATAACTATTATTTTTATATACATAATTGTTAGTTTCAGTATGACGTAATTAATATGGGTTAGCACTAACTGTTCATTAGCACTCAACTTTATTAAGAGTACTCAACTTTATTAAGTGTGGTAAATGTACATATCATACGGCAAATTTTTAACAGTAAATTTCTTGGGCATTTGTGTTGCGCTATTGCCATGTTTAAAAATAGAGGTCGGAATTTCCTCCATTCTCGATTATATTTTAGCGTTGTACTTTCAACTGTTATCGTAATTATCTGATGAGCTCAAGTCTCTTGTTTGTAAAATTGTGCGTGTAACTCTGCGATCTGTTTTCTCACACTATACATACCGGTAGTCATAGACTGGACACCATATAGTCATAGACTGGACACCATGTACAGTCATAGACCGGACACCATATAGTTACAGTCATAGACTGGATACCATATACAATCACAGACTGGATACCTAATGCATAGACCGGAAATATTCAATATTGAAGCAGATTGCTTTAAAGAGACACATGCCATTTGGATGTGTTATCAAGCATTGAAATAACATCTCAATTTATTTATCCAGTATCATTGACTTAAACCTGCTTGCGTATAATTAGATAAAATTTAACAATTGAACAGTTAATGTTAGTTATGTAAAATCAAGATTGCCATGTGTCTCTTTAAGCATTTATGTGAATGAAGATATTAAAATATGTTTTCTGTTTAATAACCAATGTTCTTCATGTTCATTTCAGAATTGGGAGATTGCTATAGGTCAGGATGCATACAACCACTCCCACAATAATGGTGAGTATACATTCCCATTGGCTAGTCAGATTGTGCTATTTTTATCTTCCATTGATATGTCTCTGGTATACATTCCCATTGGCAAGTCAATTTGTGCTATTTTTATCTTCCATTGATATGTCTCTGGTAGTATACATTCCCATTGGCTAGTCAAGTTGTGCTGTTTTTATCTTCCATTGATATGTCTCTGGTATACATTCCCATTGGCTAGTCAATTTATGCTGTTTTCATCTTCCATTGATATGTCTCTGGTAGTAGACATTCCCATTGGCTAGTCAATTTATGCTATTTTCATCTTCCATTGATATGTCTCTGGTAGTATACATTCCCATTGGCTAGTCACTTTGTGCTATTTTTATCTTCCATTGATATGTCTCTGGTAGTATACATTCCCATTGGCTAGTCAATTTGTGCTATTTTTATCTTCCATTGATATGTCTCTGGTAGTATACATTCCATTGGCTAGTCAATTTGCTATTTTTATCTTCCATTGATATGTCTCTGGTAGTATACATTCCCATTGGCTAGTCAATTTGTGCTATTTTTATCTTCCATTGATATGTCTCTGGTAGTATACATTCCCATTGGCTAGTCAGACTGTGCTATTTTTATCTTCCAGTGATATGTTTCTGGTAGTATACATTCCCATTGGCTAGTCAGATGCTATTTTTATCTTCCAGTGATATGTTTCTGGTAGTATACATTCCCATTGGCTAGTCAGACTGCTATTTTTATCTTCCACTGATATATTTCTGGTAGTATACATGAACATTGGCTAGTCATATTGTGCTATTTTTAACTTCCAATGATATTACGTTTCTGGAGTCAAGAAATGAAAAAAATTGATTAGGAAATGCGGGAATCTATTTCTTATCTTTAAATTCTGGCAAATATTTATTTTATAGGTTAGTCGAATGTAAATGTAGAGATTGGTAGGAATAAATTATGCATACATCAGGCCTTTCGTTGTGGTCTCGGGGTCTGACTTAAAATGTACATATAAAGTTTAAAACCCCCAGCGGCCCTTTTCGCCATTGACCGTTCCAAGGCGGTAGCCCTGTTGTCAGTCCTTTTCTGTTTGTGATGTCATATCACTGCGACTGTATTATAGTACAACCTTTTGTCAATGTACTCTGACATTAACAATAGGGCGGAGATATCTAATTACTGGCATTAAGCTAAATCAGATGCTCATTACCTTACACTGAATTATCGTTAATGAAAATGTTGGTTTGAAAACTTAACACTCGGCTTTCTCGAAAATACATAATTACATAAAGATTAACTTCTACTTAATACCCTTATAAAGCCCTTATCTAACTCAGAACAAAACCAACCCATCTTCTCCTAACTACATTGTTATCATGTGAAGATTGTTGACTTTGTTGGGTATCAAATCATAGCATGTTTAAGTATGCCAGCAAGTGTTTGTTTTGTTATAAATATCATCTAGAGTTATCAATTACATGTTTCTTTCCTATCGGCTTTACACTGGATTATAATGAGCCGTGAGATATTGCCTACTAAACATGCCACCACCGTCAGGAAAATAAGTGATCTGGTGGGGAAGTGAGCTCTTCTAGGCTATTGATGCTGTGTGGAGATATTGAACACAGAATTAAGACTGTAAAGGGTTCTTGATATAATGAAGCTGAGAAATAGACTGAGAAAATCTCTGCTGTTATGAATGAGAGTCTGAAATCTGTTAGATAAAGGATAGGAATAGATGTAATTACGAGACGGCTTGTCAGGTACGCCTTCAGATCAATCACCATGGTTTCCAATATTGCACCGTTAGTGAATAACTTGTTGAATGTTGTTATAAATGACTGTAATCTGTCTGTGAATGCGTAATCAGAATATATATTGTTGGTGTTTCAATGCATTGTTTTCAGTGTTTCATTATGTATGATAGAGCACAAACAATTAAAAACGCAGATATTAATTTTAAGGTTGTTTTGGGGAAGGAATTTTTTTTGCTGCAACATTTGGGAACTGAAACGTCCTATGCATTCGCATTTATTGCCTATGATTTCCTATGCCATAAGTGGCATAGGAAATCCTTTCAGAAGTGCACTTTATATCATTCTGTACCCCAGATGTGGTTGCATGCTGACTGCTTTTATATCTCAACCCCTTGTATGGCCACGCACATCCAGACAGATTGCTTTCATGTTCCCCAGGGGCTGGTGTGGCGCAGCTGGTAGCGCGGCGGATTTGTAACCGGAGGCCCCGGGTTCAATCCTCCGTGGTGCCACTGAGTTACGTCTGTGTGTTCTTGGGCAAGACACTTTCCCTTAGCCTCGTTTGTCGGATGGGGACGTAAACCGGGGCGGTCTCGTGTATCGGTCTATTCTCCGAGCACGTTAAAGAACCATAGGAATCTATTCCATAACAAGAGTAGGGCACGGTTCCCGGATTCCTATGCAGGCCTTTTTCTGCCCATTTTGGGAAAAAGACCCTGGACAATTGGGAAAAAATTTAATCGCTTTACGTCTCAAATTGGGAATTTTCATAAGTTAGTTGTACATAAATATCAGATTGTTTTAATTGCCTGGTTTCAATACATGATACATGATTTAAATATTGTTATTTTTATAGTATTTCCTTGTAAACATTTGCATATTTGACCTGACTTTGTAAAAAAAATAAAAATAATTGGGAATTTTATTTCAGATTGGGAAAAAACAACTATATTTGGCATTGGGAACGGGTCCGATAGTCGGACCCGTGAGAATAGTAGAAAAAGGCCTGCTATGTATCCTTCCCCTCTCTCTGGGGCAGCTCTAAATAACCTATACTGTGTTGATGAGCTGTTAAACAACATTCAATTCAATTCAATTCATGTTCCCCAGACAAGAGTTTGAATCCCACTGGGAGCTCGACTAGTGAGAAAGTGTTGATTCTTGTAGATGACGGGAGGTATACAGTACTGGTTTTACCCAGGAAAAAGTGTGTAGTCACAAAAAAAAAAAATGTCATGTTTAGCCTAAATGTTCTGAAATGACATAAAACACCATTCAGCCAACCAAATTCCCATGAAGGTACATTAAAATTTTGCGGTGGACAAACCAGTGAAGTTATTAAGAGTTTAATAAGTCTATAACTAGTCGCAGCTTGTAACATTAACGCCAAGTCGACATGAAAATACAATGGACGTCTCCGCAGCTTGTGACAGATGTGTAAATACCGATCATTTTATTGATTCGCTGTATTAGGGGAGCGAATAACCTCCTTCTGTCTATAATAGGTATTTATTGGGCAGGATGTGCTAAGATCTAAAACACAAGACATTAGTTGACTTCTTTCTTTTTTTTTCATTATTGATTTTCAATCTGGTACAAAACAATAATTTGGTGACTTAATAGTTTAACTGCAGCAGCAAATGGAGGGGTGAAGTAAATGGTACCCAGTTTGTTTTAGGCTCAGTGGATAGCGTGGTGGAATCTGGAAATCTCAGTGGATGGCACAGTTATGTTTCCATGGGCATAACCATTCATCTTTATCAAAATAAAACATTGACTTTTTTTCACGATTAATTACACGATTAATTTCCAACCTGGTAAAAACTATATTTGGCAACTTCATAGTTTAACTGCAGTAGGAAATAGAGGGGTAAAGTAAAAGGGGCCCAGTGGCGTCTTGACTCAGTGAATAGCATGATAAACTCTGAATCTGGAGATATTGGCTGATAACTTAACTATAAATAACTATTAACCATAGCTATTAATTCAACTTTATCAGAACAAACAATACGTAATACCGACTGAGGTTTGTGGTTCATCATGCCGCATTCAAAATAGTCATGTCCATTTTCGTAAACACTGCCTGTTACGGGAATGTGCGAGGGAGTTGAGACTGTGACCGATCCAGCTTGGTACGCATCTGAACCTTACCTGAAACAGTCCACTATAAACAGTATTAAATCATTTTAAAATTATTTTATATTGGGAATTTTGTGATTCTTGGTTTCACAAAATCATTATTCAATGAGAGATACAAACAGTCTTAATCTGTTTCTTCCTTAATCTCTTTTTCACAGCAATTTAAACACTCAGTCAGTTCTCAGAACTCACTGAGTTGCATCATAATAGCATGACGTGATGTCATAATGTCAGGATGTGATGTCATAATACCAGAAAGTGATGTCATGGTAGAAACAACCAAATGAAAATATGAATGAAGCATTCTGATTGGTTCAGTGATAAAAACTGGACCAATGAAACCTGTTAGTTTAGCGAGGTGGAGAAACTTATCCCATTCTCAGAACTCATTGAGTTTTTACTTGACATGGAGTAATAAGGTTCTTAAAATCCAGAATCACAAAATTCTAATAATAAAATAACTCTAAAATGATTTAATAGACTTTTTATAGCTGTTGTATTTAAATATACGTTTGAGTTGGCAATCTTAGAGGAAAAAAACAACTTAATTCAGTTCATCGATTGTCAGAAAATTTGTTTCTTAAAAACTGAACAGAGTAATTGAATCAGCGTAGTTGAAAAAATCATCGCAATA
>JAWPHD010011437.1:0-83955 GCA_037043455.1 Cyrtodaria siliqua
CCCTGGTAAAGATTGGGTGATATTAGTGTAAATTAAAATGTATTCATTATCGACACCGTCGTGGGGTGGGGTGGGGGTGGTATGCGCCGGCTGCCTGTGAAAGCAATCGGAATTATTCATTATGTTAACCCATTTTAGATAATGTAAATTTGTGTTGACAAATTAAAAAACACATTCATTAATTTATGAAAACAAAAGCAGAAAATACACACACTTTTGTCCACGCAGATCACCATATTTATACTGTACAGTACATGTTGAAATGTTTTGGCTAACGATCCGAAACAAGTGTCAGTTTCGCTTCAAAATGTAATGTTTACATGTTTTTTTGTTTTGTAATCTTCACAATGCCGTACACAGGTGATTTATAAACACATTCAGATATAATAGACCTATTATTGGCGGTGCATACATAACTATTTTAAAATGTATTCAGATCGACATTGTCCCAGTTGTATGACGCACGCGTGTAGTGCTGACACGACACATCGCTAATATATACAATTAAACCACACTTGACGACAATTGTTTGCCTTTTGTAAAATATATCGATTGGTCTTTAGATAAACAACATATCAAAACGATTTTATTTGTTCAAGGTATTATACCACTAATTATTTCCCCCATAGACACCAATGTTAAAGCGTCACATATTAATGAGTTGCTGCAAATTCAACTCAAGTATAGATAATGCAGCAGTGTAATGTTCATATAGAAAACTAATTTTCACTGGAAAATCACCAGAAAGGTGGGGTCACAAAACATGTAAGAAAGTTCTTGCTTGTTTACTAAACAGGTCATGGCTACAGCTGTTTTCATTGATTGACTGTTTTCATTGGTCACATAGTGTAAGCACAGAGTCTAAATTTCGAAAATGTTCATCAGTGATTCAGTAAAACTTATTAATACGCTTCTTATACATACAACCACAAAATCGAATAGGAATGGGCAGTTTTCCACTACTTATAATGCCCGTTAAAATCGAATAGGAATGGGCAGTTTTCCACTACTTATAATGCCCGTTTTCATCAAAAAAGGAGGGATTACTTTTTATTATAGGAACTACATTCGACTACACCTCGGAGGCGTACATGTAATTAGTGGTGGTAAACCTATAAGAGAAGAAAACGTGTTCAGATGTTTCTTTAATGAGGATTTTGTGTTGTCATTTTCATAACAAGCTGAAAAACACCTACTTCATGCAAATCGAATGAGTATGTGCGGAGATATGGTATTGTGAATACCAAGGACAAGAGTCTGAAATCGACAAAAGTCAGAGATATTTTTTTTAACTTTTGCACTATCTATATTGTCATACCATAGGGCATTTCTTGTCAATAAACCATATTAAATAGATAAAATGTTTAGAACACTCAATGGACATTAATAAAATATGCATTTTAGGTACAATTAGGACGACGAATATGCCAAGTTATGTCGATTTTCATGCCAAAATTGATTTTTTAAGCACATTCTTCAAAATTGTGGGTATCATACCTTATTATAGTAGCGAATACGAGCTCAGTAATGTCAAAAATACATCTAAAATCAAAATTGATAATAGCTGAGTGCTACCAAGTCGAGTTTGAATGATAAGGAATCATATTTTACCTTTTACGCAATCTTCTTTTTTTCACAGTATCCTATTTTAGGGGGAGAGGGGGGGGGGGGGGGGGGGGGGGGGGGGTAGGCGAAATATTTAGTGGTTTCATGCCTACCAAACCTATTGCCATGCAGATTTAATTGATGTAAACATGTTGCACACTTGCAACGCTACATGTTGATACCAAAGAAACATAGTTCAATTGCAAACACTTCACAAACACGTCATTTTAAACACGAAAAAAAAATGAAACTCAAAATTACGGCTTTTATAAACAAAATTGGACTAAAAACGCTCAAAACCTATGTAAAAAAACTATGTAAAACTTTTTTCTGAGCCTATTTTCCAATTGTTATCGGAAAAGTGTCCCTAGGTACGAATCTGAACGAGTCCTAATTACTGCACGTATCTGTTATAGGTATTATACCACTAATTATTTCCCCCATAGACACCAATGTTAAAGTGTCACATATTGATGAGTTGCTGCAAATTCAACTCAAGTATGGATAATGCAGAAGTGTAATGTTCATATAGAAAACTAATTTTCCACTTGAAAAATCACCAGAAAAGGTGGGGTCACAAGACATGTAAGAAAGTTTTTGCTTGTTTACTAAACAGGTCAAGGCTACAGCTATTTTCATTGATTGACTGTTTTCATTGCTCACATAGTGTAATACTAGAGTCAAAATTGCGAAAATGTTCATCAGTGATTCAGTAAAACTTACTAATACGCTTCTTATACATACAACCACAAAATCGAATAGGATTGAGCAGTTTTCCCCTACTTATTATGCCCGTTTTCATCAAAAAAAGGAGGATTACTTTTTATTATAGGAACTACATTCGACTACACCTCGGAGGCTTACATGTAATTAGTGGTGGTAAACCTCAAACTTGGATCTAATTGTTCAAATTATGTCTCAAATGAAACGTTATGCTGATGGAATTACACAGTATAGGTTTTATTACTCCTACGTCACCCATGGGATCCGGGGGAAGGGGCGTCAAAATTTCATAAACACAAATATCCGAAATATAATTGTCTCAATTACAGTGTCATTCAAACACAGTTACAAACAATAGCGCAATCAACGCAAACTGTGCTTAAGTGTATGGATACCGGGTCAAAGGGGTGAACACACGTGTTTACCATATTGCCATGTGAGAAGAACGCGCGGAGATTTTCGATGGCGCGCTGACTAATAGATTTTACAAATACAATTTCTTGTTGGCCACTTCCCAAAAACCAAAAGTGTTATCGATTTGGAACCTTAAACCAAAATGACTGGCATGCCATCTAGTTCGTCGTAACCAAAATTAATTTCGATTCGATGTCAAACATGGCATCCAGCGACCATCTTTGTAGAGTTATTTAGGAAAAACTTATGGCGACTTCTCCTCTGAAACAACTTCATGGATTTCCATGAAACTTTACAAAAATGTTGCTCTTGCTTTTTTCTTAGTACTAGCAAAAAAAACCAGGCCGGTCGGAAATTCAAGATGGCTGCCACAGCTACAAATAAATTTTACACAATACAAGTGTGTCGCGACAACTTCTCAAAAACAATAAGTAATATTGCTTTGGAACCTTTACTAAAATGACTGGCATGACATGTAGTTGGTCCTACACAAAATTCATTTCGGTGCGATGTCAAACATGGCCACCAGCGGCCATCTTCGTTTACTATGAGTTATATAGGAACACTTGTGGCGATTACTCTGAAAAAAATGATGGATTTGCATGACACTTTACAGGAATTTTGCTCTTGATGTCCAGTTGATCCTAAGTAAAAATCAGTTCGGCCGAAAATTCAAAATGGCCGCCACAGCTAAAAATACATTTTGAAAAATACAAGTTCATGGTGACTACTAAAAATAAAGAGATTTTAACCAACTCAAACAATAACTTCCCATTTCCTAAAACCCTTAATCATGAACTTCAGGTAAGGATTCAGCGGCCTCTTGCTCAGTGGTTTAGGACGCCTCGGCTTGAGAGATGTATAACATATAACAAGAATAACTTCGCCAATAACAATCTTAAACATTTATACAATCTTTAATCTTAACTATAGAAACAGCTCGAAACCATTTGCTTACTAATGTTTTCGCCATTCAGTACGCAGTACTTTGATTTTCATATGAAGTTGTTGTTTTTCTGTGGTTCCTAGATTGAATGTCTTTTTTTCAAACAGTCTCGCCAGGTTTGCAAATTATAAATATGTGTTGTTGTTTTGTTTTTATTTGTTTTGATGGCAACTTCTGTTTTAATACAGTTAACATGCCCGCATTATTTTATTTTTAAAAGAAAGCAACCCAAATGTTTTCAAACGCGTTTCATAATATGAACTCCAAACAATTGGTATTTCAGAAATTAAATATATCAAGATTACTGTATGTCCCTTTTAAGTGTAATTTTTTTGGCAAACATAAGGTACATTGTACCTTTGACAGGGACAATATAATAACACAGCTCGGTCTTGAGTACATCAAAATTGTCGGCAACATTCCGTATCTTGGCTACAGCAGACTCTGTGGCGCTTTTCGACAGTCCCGGGTACTTGAAGTATCTCAGTGTCGACATTATGGTTTCTGAAAAGGCAGAGACAATAGTTCAATTAGCAAAAGAAAGGCAAATTGTAGAAAACAAATAGTCTTGAATACCATATAAGGAGATCCGTGTTTTAAAGACTGATGTACCGGAAAATATTATCTTATGGTGCGGTAAAAAGAACGCGCTATCAAAAATGATGTTAGCAATAATAATTGCATGATGTAATTATGTAAATAAACATGCAAAATATTTATTATCGGTGATGTCAATGCACAAAATGCCAAGAAAAGAATCAATCATGGGTATCCAGTGCAGACAGGTAAATTCCAACCCTTGGTATGACCGTTTTATTCGTAACCTCAGCAGAGGCTCTCATTTGCGATATAAACTGTTATACCTCTTGTTAGAATTCCAGTCTTGACCGGATATTTGTGAAAGGTTCTTATTCAGAAATGGACAAATGTCCATATGTCCTTTAGCACTGTTTTTTTCCCTTATATAAGCGGTATTAAAAAACGGTACATTCCCAATGAAAAAACGAATATTTTTGTCCCAATTGTATGGAATGTCAAACACGACTTTGGTGGTCATTTTTTCCATTATGATGTGGTCACTTTCATTATGATGTGGTCACTTTCCATTATGATGTGGTCACTTGACATTATGATGTGGCCATTTGTCATTATGATGTGGTCACTTTTCATTATGATGTGGTCGCTTTACATTATGATGTGGTCACTTTACATTATGATGTGGCCATTTGTCATTATGATGTGGTCACTTTTCATTATGATGTGGTCGCTTTACATGATGATGTGGTCATTTGTCATTAGGATGTGGTCACTTTCCATTGTGATGTGGTTACTTTACATTATGATGTGGTTACTTTCCATTATGATGTGGTTACTTTACATTATGATGTGGTAAATTTCTATTATGATGTGGTAAGTTTCTATTATGATGTGGTCACTTTCATTATGATGTGGTCAATTTTCATTATGATGTGGTCACTTTCCAATATGATGTGGTCGCATTACATTATGATGTGGTCATTTGTCATTATGATGTGGTCATTTTCCATTATGATGTGGTCATTTGTCATTATGGTATGGTCATTTTCAATTATGATGTTTTCACTTTTCATTATGATGTGGTCACTTTTTGTTATGATGTGGTCACTTTACATTATGATGTGGTCACTTTCCATTATGATGTGGTGACTTTGTATTATGATGTGGTAAGTGTCTATTATGATGTGGTCACTTTACATTATGATGTGGTCACTTTTCATTATAATGTAATCACTTTACATTATGATGTGGTCACTTTCCATTATGATGTGGTTACTTTACATTATGATGTGGTCGCATTACATTATGATGTGGTCATTTGTCATTATAATGTGGTCATTTTCCATTATGATGTGGTCATTTGTCATTATGGTATGGTCATTTTCAATTATGATGTTTTCACTTTTCATTATGATGTGGTCACTTTTTGTTATGATGTGGTCACTTTACATTATGATGTGGTCACTTTCCATTATGATGTGGTGACTTTGTATTATGATGTGGTAAGTGTCTATTATGATGTGGTCACTTTACATTATGATGTGGTCACTTTTCATTATGATGTAATCACTTTACATTATGATATGGTCACTTTCCATTATGATGTGGTTACTTTACATTATGATGTGGTCGCATTACATTATGATGTGGTCATTTGTCATTATGATGTGGTCACTTTTCATTATGATGTGGTCACTTTTTGTTATGATGTGGTCACTTTCCATTATGATGTGGTAAGTGTCTATTATGATGTAGTCACTTTACATTATGATGTGGTTACTTTGCATTATGATGTGGTCAATTTCCATTATGATGTGGTAAGTTTCTATTATGATGTGGTCACTTTACATTATGATGTGGTAACTTTCCATTATGATGTTGTTACTTTGTATTATAAAGTGGTCGCTTTTCATTATGATGTGGTCACTTTACATTATGATGTGGTTTGTTTTCATTATGATGTGGTAAGTTTCTATTATGATGTGGTATGTGTGGTCACGTGGTTTTACTGCAAATAGCGCCATCTTTTGACAGGTTATAGGGAAAAAAACGCTTACATCATTGAAAAATTCAACATGTTAATACAGTACGGCATAATGACTACGGGGCTTTATAAACCCGATAACGGCAAATACATGAGTGGCATATTTTAACAACGATTGCGACCGTAGTCACTTTATGTTTTACCGGCGTTGAAAACGAAAGTACCCGCTCCGCGAAAATTCAAATAAATTGATTTTAAAATTGTTATTGAGTATTGCTGGTCAAAACAATTACTTTTATTGAAATGGTATAGTTTTACTAAAAGAACAAAGCATTTTAATAGGAAAAATACACCGAAATACAAACAGGAACATCAAATAAGAAAATATAAAAAAAGGGGAAAATAACAAAGAAGAGGAAATAAATTAAATTGCAAGTTCTGGAGGGAGAGTGATCATGGCATAAGTTTGTTGTTATAAACAGTCTCGACTTTAGGGTGGGTTTTTTTTACAGAAATTATATCTACTTTGTGTACTTGTGAGCAGGATGAGTGGGTTGCCCGGGTTGGGGAAGGGGTGGAAGAAGATAAAAAGGAAGTAGATCTATAAGATAACTGATCTGATAGTGACAGGAACTAAAAAAAGTACCTTACACGTGCAGGTTTATGTAAAAGATAATTCAACATGAAGATATGTAGCTAGTTAAATAATTATGTAACTGAGTAATATATTTTCAGAAGAAGAGTGTTATTGTAGATATAGGTTAACCCATACCATAGCACTATCTCTTCTTCTCTCTATCCTTTATATATTCTATTGTAACAAGGGCCTGTGCTTTTCAGAGAATAGTCATTTAAGAGACATAGTTTGTTTCATTCTGTTTAAACAGGGAGTAAGTATTTACTCCCTGGTTTAAATAACTGTATACTGTTATAAAGTCAACTGACATTAAATAAGCAAACTAAATGATTGTCTTCTTTCAGTCTGCTGCAACAAAGCATTAATGATACAGTTTAGTACATTACATATATATTAACGTGGCTTGAAAAGAATCAACTTTATTCAGATGTATTCAATGTTTGAAAGGAAGGAATATATATGAGCCGAAACACACGAAAACGACCCTTCAGACAAACTTTGACATTTTTTTTTTATGTTTATGAAACATGGTGATTTTCTCTTTAAAAATCTCTTTATTTTATGTTGATATCTTAATTAGAAATGATATTAACTCAATTTGAAAATTAAACATAGTACTCTTCATTAATTTTGACGTTGACGTCGGCGTCTTGGACGACGTCGTTGATTAAATAACAACAAAAAACATAAACAGTTATCATTTTCTATAGCATTAACTATTTATTTTAAGAAAACATGTTCCCTATTTTATAATAATTAGGTAAAACACGGAAGCGCCGAGAAATTTGATTAGTAAGTAATTGATTACCGGCCGACGTCATAAATTGTTACTTTATGACGTTGTCGTCTAAACGTCCGAAGGGACGTTTTCGCGTGTTGCGGCTCATATATATTCAACATGTTGGCTGTATGACACTGCTTTATTACCACAATTAATGAATCTAAAAATAATACTTCATTAAAATAATAAGATATTGATATTAAAATAAGACTGAGATAGGTTTTAACATCTGGTTAAAAATTTCTGGCTGAATACAATGTAGATCTACATTATTATTAATTATATTTGCATTTGTGAAAATTAATTGACTTGAATATTGATGACAATATGAATGGTAGCTAATGGATAGGCTACATATTAAATGCATATGAATGGTTAAACAGCAATTAAACTATCTAAACGTTATCTGTCTACAGTCTTCCTTTTGTCTCTTTACACATGGTCCTATATTTAAAGGTTTATATTAGGAATTTCAGATCTAAATCTGCCTGCACAGGTATTTTCAATTTACGTATTTTTTTAACTTATCTTAAATATATAATTGGTGCATTATAATCTAAAATATGAGCTTTTGTTTGTTAAAGCCTGTTCAAATTACCTAGATGTCAACGCGACCTTAACCAATGTCGTTCGCATTTTCTAGTGTGTATAATTTGTTTTTTGGGGTTGTTTACCAGATAATGTTACGCTGGAATACGTAGAAATGCCTGACTGTTGACACGCATTACAATGGGTTGTCCTTGAGCTTTCCGTGAATTAGTTGAACATTCGATGAAACAGGAAGGGCACAGTAACGTCATAATAGTAGAAACGCGAACTGTTGACAACATTTTAGTGGCAGTCTACGTAGGGCTTTTGTGAACATCATTTTTAAATAATGCTATTATCAAAATGTTAAAATCGTATCGTTGCTGTTATATTATTTTTTTACAGTTTACACGAAAAACATGATATTGATCCATTAACAAGCTAATAACGCTCTAATGTGTCAGTTGATGCTATTTTGCACCTTATGAGAACAAAGGTCAATGGACACTTTAAACATGGAGAGTTTACAAAGATGTCTGTATTCACAATGTTTAAGTCTATCAAAAAAGTATACTACCAGGCGCGAAAACATTTCCAAAATGATGGACATAATAAATCATGATTTCATGATCATACTTTATCGTATGGCCATGACTGTGAAAACGTGCACTATTTCCCATACCACCCCAAATATACTCACATTATTAAATTATTTTGAAATAATTAATAATGCTATGAATAGGATAATATATGTCTGCGGAAACATTACAGATCACAAAAAGGACCAAAGTCTCCCCAGGAGACAAAACAGTAGCAAGTTTATGGGTTGTGCAAGTCAAGCATTAACATGAAGTAATATGTGTTTGGGTGTGTTTTCATTTTGGTATTGAATTATATCTTATATTTGACTCTTTACCTGTTTAATGTAGCCCCCAAATATGATTTTACATAAACTTGGTTTGATTCATATTTACATGAACAATTGTACCATCCAAATACAGATACCCTGCATTAATTATTGTATATGCCTGAATAAACTGTTTTCCTGACACTAAATATTACATTGAACACATTTACTGATCTGCCTAGTTTTTTTCTTCATGTCATTATGTGTGGTATTTGTGGCATGTGGTTGTCTGGTTAAAGGTGTTCTGGTAAGACTAATGTGAACTATATTATCCTATTTTATGCTGTTACAAATTGATAGATAATCCATATACGCTTATTTCACAGGAATTGTCAATCAGTTTTATTGTTGTATACATATTGATTAAAAATTAACTAGCATATATTCTTTATTTCTGTGTAATTAATTAGTTAAACATTCTCTGTTGCACAACAGCCAAGTAACAAGTGTTTGGAAGAAGAGCTTACAAATATCACCAAAAATATTCTAAATTCAATTGAGTGCTGATGTAAACCTATCTAAAGTAGGGGGAATCTCCCTACTTCATTTGCAGATGTAGATATTTAATTACCTCCATTATTATTAAACTGTGAGACTATGCTTTTTTAAAATTTCACCCTAGCAGAAGTTATGACATTATAACTTAACCTTTGTGTTTTTTTTATTTCATTACAAACTTTCATTACAAACTTACTCTAGTATTTAGATTGACTTAAAACTGGTAAAATAAGTTGATTATGGTATAAAGCCTTGCCAGCGGTTTATATTAAAGGTTTCTTTCTCTTATCTTAGCTGAGCTTCATATGTGAAAACCCCAGGTCCCTGTCCAACTTTCTTATCAGTATCTGACCACCATTCAGATAAGCACATGCAGGTCTAAAGGGAGTGATGTGTCTCTGGCTGATTTTTGAGATCCAGGTTTTTTGGTACAACAACACCAGAAGTATCAGTATTTAATATAAATGCTTTTCAAGCATGACAATTTAATTTATAGTATGATGTTTTAAACATATTTAATTGGTATGACTACATATCATCACCGGGGTGCAGATCTATTTGTAAACTGAAAAAAATATGAAAAAACAAATGTTTTAATACATTCTTTTTCATCTAAATAATCTATTGTGAAATAGAAAACATACATAACTCTTACTGAAATAACAAAATTAATACGAATGGTTAAAAAACCAACATTATATAACTTCCTTGAGCTTTCTGACACAATATAAATAACAAGTAAGTAAATATACTATTTAAATTTGTCTGTTAGGAACTTCAAATCGTAGAATAAAAGTCAAGCATTTCTCAAGTATATTAGACATGAAGTAATATATGTGTCAGTGTGTTTTCATGTTGATATTGAATTTTACCTGTTCAATCTAGCCCCCAAATGTGAAGCACCAGAGTGATTTAACATCCGTTTGGTCTGATGTTTACATGAAAAATTTAACTAACCCAATACAGATTGCCAGCTACATTAATTTTGCCTGAATCAACTTTTACACTGGCACTAAATATTACATTGAACTAATTTAATGAGCTGATTATGGTTTTCCTTTAAAATGTGTGGTATTGTGGTCTGGCAAGACTATAATAAAATATATGTTATCATATTTTATTCTTTAACAACTTGCTAGAACTCACTCACAGAACATTCAAATAAATAATTTAACTGGAATTGTCAGTCAGCTGTACTTACTCTTTTTTTTCTTTATTTTTTATAAATATTGACTGCAAATTGACCAGCATATTAATTATTTGTGCTTTACATTATGAATAATTAAGCAGTTAAGACATTCTCTTTGCAAAACAGTCAAATGACAAGTACTTGTAAAAAGTTGCTGAATAAAATCATCTATTATTTTGCCAGCTATGTATTTAACTGTGACTATGCTTTGTCAAACGTTCATGTTAATTAACCCATGAGTTTAAATACTACCAGAAGTTATTACATTATAAATGAACGTTTGAGGTTTGTTTTATTTCATTACATAATTGACTAAACACTGGCAAAATAAGTAGATTATTGTATAAAGCCAGTCTTCTTTTTCTTGTCCTAGCTGAGCTTCAGATGTACAAAACCCAGGCCCCTCGGCCTGGAACTCTCAGATCAGCATCAGACCTCAATTCAGACCTCCATAAGCACATACATCTGTCTGAAAATAGTTGTGTGTCATAGGCTGATTTGAGAGCTCCAGGGTCTGTGGTTTCTGATGTTTGAAACATGTTTTTGTGACTGATAGGGTTTATGATTTCTCACTACAATCTCTAAAAAAGAAAAGTGCTGTGCCTGGGTTTCATATTAATATGTATACATGCCCATGTATTAATTTAGACATAGAGAAGATATGTCCTTTTGCAGTCCTTTATCAGAGTGAGTCTCTCTCTCTCTCTCTTTAATTCTTTAAAAAAGATATGTTCAGTTTTGTACTTTTAATAGGAAATTAATGACACTTATATACAATATTAGCAACGGCTATCATTTAAAAATGGTTTATTACGTTTTTTTTATATAACATATCAAAGTCAGAAACGTGAGAAATGGTTCCAAAAGTAATATACAAATTCAAAAACGAATAGATAATTGGCGTAACTTCAAATTTGACAGTTCTGAAGTGGTCAGGACAATGTCCCATTTAATGGCATAAACACGTATTTTTATCACGAAAACAACACAATCAGTAAGATTAATTTTTACTTTTTATCGTTTAATAGGCAAACAAATGATAGTAACTCTCAAAAACAATTATAAATGCCAGCAAACATGATTGATACACTCATCAACCATAGTGTTTACATTGGTTACGCGTGACGTTTTCCCCCTGTGACCTTTGACCGATGAGCCATATTTAATTCCGCAAGCAGTGTCATTAGATGGCGCTATTTGAAGAAAAACCACGTGACCACACGTACCACATCATAATAGAAACTTACCACATCATAATGAAAACAGACCCCGTCATAATGTAAAGTGACCACATCATAATGAAAAGCGACCACATCATAATGGAAAGTAACCACATCATAATGAAAAGTGACCACATCATAATGTAAAGTGACCACATCATAATAGAAACTTACCACATTATAATTAAAACTGACCACATCATAATGTAAAGTGACCACATCATAATGAAAAGCGACCATATCATAATACAAAGTAACCATATCATAATGGAGAGTAACCATATCATAATGAAAAGTGACCACATCATAATGTAAAGTGACCACATCATAATAGACACTTACCGCATCATAATGAAAAGTGACCACATCATAATGGAAAATGACCACATCATAATAGACACTTACCACATCATAATGAAAAGTGAACACATCATAATGGAAAATGTCCACATCATAATGTCAAATGACCACATCATAATGTAAAGCGACCACATTATAATGGAAAGTGACCGCATCATAATGACAAATGACCACATCATAATGAAAAGTGACTACATCATAATGGAAAATGACCACATCATAATGACAAATGACCACATCATAATGTAATGCGACCACATCATAATGGAAAGTGACCACATCATAATGAAAGTGACCACATCATAATAGAAACTTACCACATCATAATGTAAAGTGACCACATCATAATGTAAAGTAACCACATCATAATGAAAAGTGACCACATCATAATGAAAAGTAACCACATCATAATGGAAAGTGACCACATCGTAATGACAAATGACCACATCATAATGTAAAGCGACCACATCATAATGGAAAGTGACCACATCATTATGACAAATGACCACATCATAATGTAAAGCGACCACATCATAATGGAAAGTGACCACATCATAATGAAAGTGACCACATCATAATGGAAAATGACCATCAAAGTCGTGTTTGGCGTTCCATACAATTGGAGTGAAAACGTTCCCAATCCAATCCAATTTAATATTTGTTTACATATTAGAACTTTAAACAGAAGGAATATATTATTTTAGGTGACGGCAATGAAATACGACAAGGGAATGTTTACATGGTAATGTTTGTAGTATTAAGCATGCAATATTGCTTTTGTGAAAGTGAAATATTCCTAACTTAGGGCAAAACAATGCAAATTTTCCAAATTGAATGGGTACCGGTACCATTCCCAAAAGGGTGAAAACAATCGCTGTTTATATGTCCGTACAGACGTTACGTCTCATGTTAATAAAGCACAGACCTAATAACAAATAGATTGGACACTACGAAAATTATCTAAATTTCATGTGGCATAGTGCGAAATTTCCCAACTTTAAACACACATATCAGGAAGGGTTTTATAGCTACAAGTTTCATTCATGTCAAACCGCATCACAAATTTAATTTTCTTTCCAATGATAGTATTATGTTTTCTCTTACATTTAGAGCAAAAAAAGAAGTTGGACAGAAACTTTGACTATATCAAAGCCTTGATTTTTAAGAGAAAAGCGAAAAATGATGACATTTTTAACTTTAAAGGGGAATTGACAAATTCGAATATTTAAGGGTACGCATATGAACTATATGTATTTGTAAATTTGAAGATATTTGCGACTTGAATCTGATTTTTGTTTTGTCCTCGTGAGAACAAGATTTTAATAATAACGTCTTAAATATGGCTATGTTTGACGTTTTTCATAAAAGTCGCGTTGCACTCAATTGTCAACGTTTTTAGAATCACAGAGTGTTAGTTTAGTCACATACAATTATATTTTATATCACACTGTTAGTCTTGACGAGACCTTTCATCTTATATATAAGATATATCATTTAAATTAGACTGTAAACTATTATTTGTAGAATTTCCTATGTCTTTCGCTGCTTTTTTACCAAGGAATTTTAAGAAAAAACAATGTTAATGCCATTTATCTTTTATATGGCTCGATAAAAAACTGCACAATTTTAGTATTTTTTAGAGAATTTAATTTCCTATCGGAATTTAAAATAAAATGTGCTGGTCATTTGATTATTTGTTTGAGTATACTTCCTTCCTTTATTGACCCCAAACACCTTCGAAAACCCGCCTCTGTTGACGTCGTGTCATTAACATAACGACGTCGACGGTATTTATATTAAAGGTATATTAATTGTACATGTTAGTGATATATCAAAAATTATTTTTAAATAATCAGCAGTCCATAGTAATAGTGATAGTAACCTGCTAGACGGAATGTACATGCTATTCAACATAAATTGTTGGTGGGTTGGTAGGGTGTTCCTACAGTCAGCTTCGGATGAAGTGAAGCCCTGCACATTATAGCACACATATCGTCATAAGCTTCTCGAAACGAAGCCCCACGTATCTTCAAACAATTTCAAGTTTTACAACATTATGATAAATAGTTTGGTAACATAGCCAAATGGTGTTGCAAAACCCAAAATAATGTCGAAATCAGTGAGGTACCAAGCTAAGTGTCCCTCGTGAAGACATATTTTCGCATATTTATATGTTAAAGATACTAACCGCCAAATAATGGCAAAATTACACTACACAACCGTTTATCAAAACTCTATCCAGGTATTCAGGTCATATAATAATGTATATGTACCAATTAAAAGTATAGGTTTATTCACGGGTTCTTACAATAATTGTGGTATTGCTGGTTAAAACCATTTATATTGTGTCTATAGAGTTGGGATTCAAAATATGTAAGTTGTATATATATGTCGGTGAAGTACATGAAGAATGTCCGCAAATGAGATTGAGTTTTATTACTTAAAACATGTTACCAATGTATACATTATTAAACAACGAATAAGCAGCTAAACATTTACAAAAAACTGATATGGACACAAGCATGATAAAAACAATTTAAGAATTAAAAACGTTTGATGCTCTACTGTATCCATTAACTTTCAGATATCATCTTGACGTAAGTTGTTGGGTGGGGGTGGGTGGGGTGGGGGAGCAGGGGAGAGAATTTCTATAGGTAACTGTAAATCGCTGTTAGAATTACATTTGCACAAGGAAATTGAGATTACTAGTTTTTTGTCAAAGGATGAGGCCCCTCCCATAAAGAGTTTTTATTAAAGGGGGGGGGGGGGGGGTGGAGGGGGGCAGGGGAGATAATTTCTATAAGTAAGGGAGGGGGCAGGGGAGAGAATTTCTATAGGTAACTGTAAATCGCTGTTAGAAATACATTTGCACAAGGAAATTGAGATTATTAGTTTTTTGTCAAAGGATGAGGCCTGTCACAAAATGTCACGGATAGAGCGTATTGGTCGTACATAGCTCTTGTAAGTACCTGTAAGTTACACCCTAATCCATTGTACAGTTGAAACCAATTCACAATGTCCATGATATATTCAGGTAACTCGGAAAAGCGTGCACATTTTAAGTGGCCGCCAGAGGGCGTCCGGAAGGGCCGTTTAATAAGTTTAGTTTGTGCTAATGCATGTAAAAGTATAGGTCTATCTCCTTAAATGGCTAACTTGTGTAAGGGTCCTTTCGTGTATATTTTAATACTGCGAATTTAGCCACGTATGTCACGGACTGAGCGGAGGAAATAGTGGTTTGGGCGTAACGTTTGCTATAAAATCCATTGTCTCCTAGTTCTGGCCGGGATTGTTTGATAGTTGCTTTGTTTGGAGCAGGAGTTGGACGGCGAAATTCACAGGCAATATGTGGTCAGTATTTATTTTATTAACTTTTATCGTACATTTGTATTCAGTGGCGGCACCATCTTGGTTGGCGGTTACGACATCCGGTTAGCTTTGATGTTTCTCAAACATTAACTTGAGACTAGCATATGATTTTGAAGTTACTTTATTAGATGTAATTATTGTAATTGATCATTAATTGTAAAACAATATTAATTTGATAACGGTGTATAATAGGTGCATTTGTTAACATTAGTTAACAATGAGATGAGTGACTAGTATAAATGTTCGACGCGTATACATAGCGTTGTATAATATGGACATTAGTTGACATACATGTGTGCATGCATAACTCAGTGAGTGTAATATACGAGTGATTTGATAACGTTGTATATTACATGTATTAGGGGCATTGGTTAACAGCGACGTACATGGCGTATACATGGCGTTGTAGAATATGTATACATTGCTACTCATCATTAGTACAGCTTACATATATTTATTAAATAATGATTTGTTTGGGGTAATGATAATTATGTAAGATATTTATGTTTATCAACCGACATCTAAAACGTATGTATAATTACAGCCTAAGCCATCCAGAGTTGGATCTAAGCCATCCAGGTTTGGATTTAAGCATCCCGGAGTGGAGCTAAGCCTTTAGGGTGTGTAAGTCCTTTAGGTGATTCGACACTAGAATCAACCCATAACGTTTACGAGCGGTGGAGACGGTCCCCGTACCTGCGCAACATTGCCAGGTTATAGAATCGACAACCCCCGGGACACGAGGTGGGCCCGTTATCAGTCCTCACTGGAGGAACATCATCCACAACCTCAGTGGAGGTTAATCATCATATATATTGCGTCATCAACCCTTATAGAAGGCATTTGATGACAATCATCCATTGTATTCGCGCATCATCATCGTCATGAGCTCTCGGGCATCACAGTTATCGCGCTAGATCATGAATCAACCTTGTTATAACTTTAACAACACTTTAGTGTCGTATATAATCAGTCGACACATTCAGTATTTGTAATAATACTAAGAACGTCTTAAACGTTCATGAAGAACAGTCTTTTCATATTTCATCTGTGTATTCGCTTGTTTTTTTTTGATAATTGTATATATATTTAACATATTTTAAAAGTTGCATTAAACTTATGTAAATGCATTCACCGTCATTTGATTCTTTCCTGAGTTAGCCCCAACCACTAGGGTCATCTTTCGACAAGGCCCGTCCCATAAAAAATGTATAATAATGTAGTAGAAATTATAACCGTTTTGCATTTTATGTGCACTTGTATATATCTTAAAACAACTATGTATAGATGGATTTTCTTAAAAGACCCGTGTTAACAATTAATAGTTTTTGTATTTTTAGCACAATATACTCTATTATCAGTTACTTCTCTGCCATGTTTTTGTCAATCTCAAATGCAAGAACCTCTCCGGGACTTCAAAATTTAAAAATCGTTGTCATCTGGCAGTGTTTTTGATCACCTGAGCCGAAGGCTCAATGTGATGTTTTGGAATCACTCTTCGTCCGTCGTCCGTCCGTTGTCTGTCCGTCGTAGTTTGTTTTCTGATATTAATAATAACAACAAGAGAATCGGTAGAACCGATGGATGCATCCCGAAAGTTACACAGAAAAAAGTAATGTTTAGTGTGAGTGCTTCCTTATTCAAAATGAATCCGTACGGAACTCTATTATGTTCCGGTTAAGATTTTTCAAAAAAGGGAGATAATTAAAAAAGTAGTGAAGCTAGGGTTATGGTTCCTATGAACTGCACTCCGTCTCATTGTCCTAATCATTCACACGAACTTTAATCAAGCATACTTTTGAGTTATGCTCCGGACAAAAAGTGTGACGCACGGACGCACACACGGACGGACGGAAAAAGCGGCGACTATATGCTCCCCCATAATAAACAATCTAGTGTTTTTAGTTACAATATATTTTATATTATCAAAAACTAAGGTAAATAGTAAATGAAAAGAAAAAGCTGTGATGGAGCCTCAATATAATGTCTCTGTGGTAATCAGTCAGAGAGAAGTAAGCAGTTAAAAAGCATGCTATCCATTTACAAACTTTACCATGAGTTATTACCGAAATCACTTTTGAGATTGCACAACGTGTACGTTTGGAACAAGTTTTGTTCCCCTGCGAGCATACTGGTAATTGTTTAGCAAACGAATATGACCAATGACAGATAGATTCGATACGAAAACCATGCTGTATTACTGCGATACGACAGCTTTTGGATTTTTTCTTCAGATGGCGGGAGGTATACAGTACTGGTTCTACCAAGTAAACAATACGGTGATCTGCCTCTACCACAAAAACATCGACCGTTATATATGGCCTAACATGTGCTAAAATTGACGTAACACACCATTCAACCAAAACAAAACCAATTAAAAACAAGATATCCGGATAGACGGACGGACGGACGGACCGACAGAGACACGGACCTTTCACTGCCCTATTTCATTGTGCGAAGTTTCATTGCAGTTCCATTAGTAGTTTTTGAGATATTCTCCGCACAAGAATTATAACTTTACAAAGGGCAATAACTATAGTGAATGAGATAGAGTTGTGGTACTTATACTCAGCACTTCCCCTTATTACACTCTATCATTGTATGAAGTATAATTGCAGTCCCTTAAGTAGTTTTTGAGTTATGTCCCGACAAGATCGACAAAGCGGCAACTATATCATAAACATGGGAAACTGAGTTGGCTCAGGTTCTTGACATGACCAGGACACTGTATTGCAAAGTTGGAAAGCTTAACCGTGTAGATAAAATTCCTATCTAAAACTATTGATAAACACTGTCTGCATTTCCCCCCAAAAATCACCATTAAAACAACCATACCATTAAACAATTATACCATTAATCAACCATACCATTAAACAATCAAACCATTAAACAATCATACCATTAACTAACACTGTAAGCAAATATATTAAACAAGCATACCATTAAACAGTCACGTCATTAAAGAATAATACCATTAAATAACCATACCATTAAACGACCATACCATTAAACAATCATAACATTAAACAATCACATCAACAAAAAGTGATACCATTAAACAGTCATATAACAATCATACCATTAAACAATCATACCATTAAACAGTCATACCATTAAACAGTCATACCATTAAACACTCATACCATTAAACAGTCATACCATTAAACAATCATACCATTAAACAATCATACCATTAAACAGTCATACCATTAAACAGTCATACCATTAAACAAGCATACCATTAAACAACCTTACCATTAAACAATCATACCCTTAAACATTCATACAATTAAACACCAATTAAAACAATTATACCATTAAATAGCCATACCAATAAACAATCATACCATTAAACAATCATACTATTAAACAATCATACTATTAAACAATCATACTATTAAATATTCATACCATTAAACACTCATACAATTGAACACCAATTAAAACAATTATACCATTAAATAACCATACCAATAAACAATCATACTATTAAACAATCATTAAACAACCATACAATCAAACACTCATACCATTAAACAATCATACTATTAAACAACCATACCATTAAACAATCATACTATTAAATAATCATACCATTAAACAATCATACCATTAAACAACCATAACATTAAACAATCATACCATTCAACAATCACATCAATAAAAATCATACCATTAAACAGTCATATAACAATCATACCATTAAACAATCATACCATAAAAAAATAAAAAAAATAAAAAATAAAAAAAATAAAAATAAAACAACATATTTTACGGTAAAAAGGTTTGGAGCGGGCCGATATATTGGGCTAACAAACCTAATTTTAATAATGGCCTAAAATGCAATTCCATTACTTAAAATATAGAACATCATTTACGGTGAATTATCGTGTAATATATCACGGTTTGGAGTTCAATTGTAAACAATAATTTCACTAATAAATTATTGTTTACAATCGAACGACAAACCGTGATATATTACAAAATAATTCACCGTAAACGATTGTTCTATTTATATTCTAATACCCCTAAAATGTGAAAATAACGCACACATCTGAAATCCTTCGCATTGCTTTGCTTACACTCCTAACGTTGCAAACGTTACAGTGATATATCGTTGAATATAACGAGATATTTTAAACTAGGCTATATAGTACGGGTGTATAAGAATTCTCTGATAATGACATGCAAATTAAATAGGACAACAAATAATTATTAACCTAGAACAATGTGTCCATGCGATACCGATGCCCCGCTATAGTCAAACAAATACTGTAAATTAAAAATGGACTTTACGGGTGGTCGAAAGGATGGAGGGACTGACAGGTGGACGAACAAGGGTAACACTAAATGCCCGCTCCACTTTCGTGGCTGTCCAGCAGCTGTGCTTCTATTTCTTGTTCACTGAACAAATAGTCCGTTCGAACAGCGTCCTAACTTCTGTTTAGGCGGGCGCAGATGCGATCTAATTTTTTTTTAAATATCCAAAATTAATCGACTTAACTAAGAAATTAAAATATAATAAAGTTAATTAAATGTAAATTAAAAAGAACAGAAACTTTATTTTAAATACATATTCACATAATTTATTTTTGGAATGCGGTTATGATATCGTAATTTTGTCAAAGAGATGCAATTTGAGATCAGATGAAGGTGTCTTCTGAAACACTTTTAGACGAAGACGTCTTAATTAAGTCATCATAAACCATAAGGCCGATATACGTTTCCGTAGTAAGAGGTTAACACTAAAGATATGCTTACTAGTAATAACATGTACCATAGTTAATGCGATACTATGCCAGCGATTCGAGCGAATCAGACATGATGCATAAAACACAAATACAATTTGGATTTTTCATATTAACTCCAGAAAAGAAGAAAAAATAATACAAATAAAGAAAAAAGAAGTTGAAAACAGTATTTACTACGTATTAAAAACATAAATGTATCAATGTTTGTTTCCAGTGTTTGCGTCATGGTCGTTTACATTATATGTACGATGCGACGTTGACAGAGACGTCATTTTCGTAAGGGTGTTGTGTTCATTAAAACAAACATACTGAAACAAATATTCCGATGACCAGCAACTTTTATTTTATATTCCGATAGGAAATTCAATTCTCGACAACATATTAAAATTGTGCAGTTTTTTATCAAGCCATTTAATAGATAAACGGCTTTAATGTCGTTTTTTCTTAAAATGTTCAAGCCCAAAAAAGGGTTAAAGAAATAGGAAATTCTAGAAATAATAGTTTACAGCTTAATTTAAATGATATAATTTATATATCAGATGAAAGGTCTCATCATGACAAACAGTGTGATGTAAAACTAATTGCATGCTACTAAACTAACGTTTTGTGATGCTAAAAACGTTGATAATTGAGTACAAACGCGACTTTTATGAAAAAAAGTCAAACATAGCCATATTTGAGACGTTATTATTAAACTATTGTTTACATGACGACAAAACTAAATTCAGATTCAAATCGCAAATATTTTCAAATTTACAAATATATATAGTTTATATGCGTACCCTTAAATTTTCCAATAGGTCAATTCCCCCTTAAACACCTTATTGAAACGAAACATACATTATTATAATCCCGGTTTGCTGTTAACTATGAATCTTTTGAATGTATTCTCATCAAAATCAGTGAATAATTGAGAGAGAAATAGAAGGAAAAGTTAAGGTGCCACGTGATATTGTAGTAACTTCAATTGTTAAGATATGAAGTTTCCTATCTGTTTATTAATATGCCTGTGGTTAAAGGCAGGTATAATAATTAAATCTAAAACAACAAACAAAAAACGCGTGCCCCAATAAGATGTCAACAATTGTAATTTGATCGACAGCCATACTTCTTCACGAACGCCTCCAGTCCCTTTATATAACATTTAATAAAATTAATGGCTTATATCAATAGTTTTAATGCGATGGAGAAACAATAAACATACTTGCAAAATCATGAACAAAGCAATTTAATTAAATCACAAATAACTATATTTACTTTCTCTTTCCTACATATAGTCACACGCTAAAAATGTCAACTGTTTCAAATCCTGTTTGCAGATTGAAAAGAACTGTGTCGAATCCACATTGCATTACCTGTTTACCTTTATTCTCCCATTCTTAAACCATGTAAACACACATTTTATTCAATGAAAAATGATTAAAACTGCCATAATCCCAATAACTAATTATTTAAACGCATTATGCCAGGTGGATCAACACTCACTTCGAAAACAAAATGGAAGTACACGTTATTGTTACCCCTTAACAACAAGTAATAACATCCTGATTCAACATTTTCAGTGCTTTTACATTAACACTACCAGGAAACGGTAAACTTGACAGTTCAATACAGGTACACACCTAACGTAAATAAATATGATCAATAAAGGGTCAAGGTTTTGGGGCTACATTTGATTAAAAAACAAAAACAAAAAATCTATGTAACGTGAAATGGTTCAAAGATAAAATGGAACATTAAGTTTCCTGTCATACAGCGCAATAATTATTAATGATAAATTACAAAAAGGCGTATTAGTCCAATGAGAAACCCCAAGTTATAAATAGACATCACGCGGTGGCAAATCGGCGATTTACCGCCAAGTTTAAAATAGCTATCTCTGGCGCATAACCATTGTAGGAGCTACGTCATGCAAATAATACTTATTTTTACATACGACTTAGTATCAGTTTTCAATATATGTTTCTCTCCGAGACTATCAAGAAATGTTCATATGATGTTTAAGAGTTAAATGTGATAATAGTAGTACTGGGGCCGGTTTGGATCCACGACTGCGTATGCTCGGGCGCCATTTTGTTTTCTAAAAATAGAACGTGTTAGGTCACGTATGTGTGCCATTTGCATATGAATGTATTGTGGGTAGAAGGGATTAGTGACATGATGTTCTTACAAAGGATATTGACTTAATCCTTTAGCGTACCCACGCAATAGGATGAGTGTCACAGGTTAATCCTTTTATTCAATCGACACTATTGAGAGACAGGATGTCTGAGTTCCTTTTGTATAAAAACCGCAAAGGGTATTAGGGACAGGATGTTTGAATAACAGGTATTGACATTTAGACTTAATCTGCGGACATTATAGAGACAGGATGTCTGAGTTCCTTTTGTATACAAAATGCAACGGGGATTACTGCCATGATGTTCGTACAAAAGGTATTGACATTTAGACTTAATCTGTGAACATTATAGAGACAGGATGTCTGAGTTCCTTTTGTATAAAAAACGCAGAGGGGATTACTGCCAGGATGTTCGAACAACAGGTATTGACATTTAGACTTAATCTGTGGACATTATAGAGACAGGATGTCTGATTTGAAAACAAGATTTGACATGTTAAGACCTTCTATCAATAGACTTGATGTTGATTTCTATAAATAGCACAAACGGACCCGACCGTAATAGAGAAAGTAAACAAAGGACCGGAAACCCTCTATTATACCAACACATTGAACACACTATTTGACATGTTTGAATACGTAGTTCTATAAATAGACATGACGTTAGAGCCTATTAATAGCATAAACTGACCTGACAATGATTTAAGAGCTTACTAAGGTCATTGACTATTGTATTTATCTATAGTGAAAATGACAGACTGGAAACAATATTTAGCTTCCCAAGTCAGGCCTCAAGTTTTACAGCTCCCGAAAAGTTGTACAAAGTTGTAAAATCTAAGGGCAAATTTAAAATTGGTAGACATAGGATTAGAAAATGGTTGCAAGATCAGGAAGCGTATTCTCTTACCAGAGGAGCCAGAAGAGCGTTTCATCGATCGGGGTGATCATCAATGGATTGGACAGTATGTGGGACATAGATTTGATGGATATGGTGTCGTTGGCTTAACAAAGTGATAATTATAAATGTGTTCTCGTGGCCATAAATGTTTTCTCCAGATATGCTTGGTGTCAGCCTCTCAAGAATAAAACGAGCGTGGAAGTGGTTAAAACATTAAACGTTATTTTGGAGGGTCAAGATGATATGTTTTGACAAGGGAAGAGAATTTCAGAATAAGGAGGTGAACAAGTACTTTAATAGTCTAGATATTCATCATTTTGTTACCCAAAACGAAACCTAGGCTAATTACGCAGAACGGGTTATTAAAACGATAAAACAAAAGCTGTTTCGTTATTTGTTAAAACAACGGATACAGCGCTACATAGACGTGTTGCAAGATATTGTCAATTATTTACAATAACACAGTTCATCGGAGTTTGGGTGATAAACCGGTATTCATTAGTAAAACGAACGAAGGAGAGAGCAGATTACAACAATATCTACTCAGACACAAACCTGTGAAAATACAAAGAAGATACAAATATAAAATTATTAAACAGTTAGAATTTCACACGTGAGAAGCTTATTTGACACAGAATACTCACAAAAATGGACCGGGGAGTTGTTTAAGATTCGAACACGTTTCAAACGAGAAGGTCTACCCATTTACACTTTACGAGACTGGTCAGGTGAAGAAAATATAGATGGTACATTTTATGAATCCGAATTACAAGACGTGAACGTGGATGATACTACGGAATATCACATAAAAAAGTGTTGAAGAAATGTGTACGCAACAAACAAAGGAAAGTACTCGTACGTTGGTTACATTGGCCAAAGAAGTACGATTCTTGGATTCCCGAAAAAGACGTCAAACACTACTCCTAGTTGTTGCATTGTATCATCACATTAACTTTGTTTTTTGTACTGTATGTATTTGTATATAGTTTTATATTTATATATAAAAGAATAAAGTATCTAAACGTCATATGACTTGTTTGTCTTTTAAATACTACTGTCAGTTCATTTATTACTCCATTAAGGCGTCAGTCTTCGAAGAGATAACATCATGTTTATTACTAATGTGGTGTGTAGGGCCAATTTGGGCTGTACTATCGACTTGAGACAATTATGTTATCGTATTACGAACGCTAAGTACAACATTTGGCATCATAAGAGCATAGGAGGAAACTGTTTTGTGTTCTCAAATGGCAAAATCAATTGTAATGGAAAGGCAAATAATTTTCCGGAGGGTATCAGAAGATTGAGACGATATGCCCGATGTTTACAAAAACTGGGGTTTCCGGTCTTATTTAAAGATGTCGAGTACCTGACGGCCTCAGCTTGCCATACATTAAGTTGTAATTTAGACCTAGAGCTAAAGGAAAGAAAAGGCCTGTATGAACCTGAAAAATGCGCGATTATTAAACTAGAGGGAGTTACTTTTAGCTGTTTTACAAGTGGTAAAATCGTGATCACGGGTATCAAAGCGCCATGTGAGATAGTCATCTGTCCTGCACTCATTGAACTGGAACTGAGAAAGACTATGAAAATGACATCCGAGGGAATGTTGCAGTTTGACACAGATACAGATACAACATCAGCTTTAAGGACACACATCAAGGCTATTAAATGGATCGGATCGATAGTTATAGTTATCGTGATGTGTATGTCTCCGATTTTAATATTGACTAGCATTATACTCTCAAAACCATCTCCACCGTTTTACTATGAGACTGCTTGTCTCTACGTAAAAAGATACGATCTGAGAGAGTATGTATATGTGACAGCGTGTAACAGAGGCGGAGACATTGTGATCGATCTCAGACAGTTTAATAATGATACGGCTACCATTAAAGGCATCCCGCTCAGCCTTAACCAATGGTTATCCTTAAAACAGATGACGTCATTTATCGACACAGCTATACAGGAAATGGGAACATACTGGAACACTGTAAATACATCTATAATTTACAATTGAATATGTTTTATAAAGATGCAATTGCAAACATCCGGTTCCAAACAACGTAAGAACGCCATGAAATGAAAGGAATGAGAAGGCGTAAACATGACAGAGATTTATCTCTATCTTAACAGTCAAGATTCCATCGATATACGTAAGAAGAACAACCCTGCCGATTTTTGGATCCAGTTTCCCAAGACATATACCCTCGAAGGTGACTGGGTGTGCTCTTTAAAAGAAATATCATTCACTTGTAACTTTATACCAAAAATTCTGAGACTATATCTCTGTTGCCATATAGTGGAAGAGTTATACGTCAGAACAACGACACTTCCGGTACTGAAAAATATCGAGCTTAAAGGCCTTTACAACAAACTGAAGGCTGAAGAGTTTGTCAATCCAGTATACGTTCCCGTGAAAGTGACCAACTTGAATACAATACGATTGTACTTGAAGGACGAGAATCTTAATTCAATAGAGTTTGAAACCAACGACCTTTTTTGTGTCTTACATTTGAAAAAGAGATGGGTTTCATAGAAATATACGATTACCAACTACAGAAATGGGTACCGTACGTTGCAGACCCCGACACATGGTATCAACACTTCAAAGATCTAAGAGACGGTTACGTTCAGCCCGATCATATGGGGCGTTATATCGTGGGCAGCGGAGCTAGAAACAGGAGATTGAAAGAAGTAGAAGAAAAAGCTATTCAACGGCCAGTAGTCAATCTCGTGACACCCGTGGCTCAAGCGATCGAGATCGCTAAATCGGAAGTAGACCGTGAAAATGTTCGTAAGAAGGGAGAGGGGAAAAAGCGTAAGAACACGACAAACGTAGTGTTACAACATAAACGTTTCAAGACATTTGACAGGGATTCACAACTGTATTCAACATGAACCGAGACGATTATCACCAACAAGAATTATCCATATTTGTAGCGTCTCCATCGGATGCGTCATTACAGTCAAGAGAATAGATCGAATATCATCCGATGAATCAGATTACTGACACGTCCGCTTTGGATTTTAACATTTCGGCTCAGTCAACAGCTTACGTCGACCTCAAGCGAAGCGTTCTAAACGTCACACTAAGAATTGTGAAAGTGGACAACGATGGTAGTTAGACTGATCAATCTACCATTCCATACTGTATTCAGACAGGTTGATGTCACCTTTCAACAAACACCATTGTCTCATACTGGAACAAATTACCCTTACAAAGCTTATATTGACACTATCTTGAAAACGAACGAAAACCCTCAACGGAACATACTGACTAGTGAGTTGTTTTACAAAGATACGGGAGATGTCGACACGTCAGATGCTAAGACAGGCAGTAAAAATGGATTATTTCAAAGGTACCATAGCACACTGGGTGGTAAAATCGTTGATTTGGAGGGACCATTCTCCTGGATTTGTTTCAGCAATCGAAACTAATACTGAACGGCGTAAATGTAGGGATCAAACTATGGCCAAGCCAAGACGCTTTCAGTCTGAATAACGACTCGTTACAACCGAACTTTAAAGCACAGATCGTGGCCGCACGTTTAAAACTTTGTGTCCAAAGACTCAATGGGGCGGTCTTAATAGCCCACGAAAAGCTTATTCAAGACAATCCAGCTATTTACCCCTATCTACGGCCGGAGATCAAGACAACATCCATTGCCGCCGGACAGTACAGCTACAGCGCAGACGACATATTTCAAGGACTAGTACCAAACAAACTCATCGTGGGACTAGTATTCAGTCCTGCTTATACGCCAAGAACCCTTCCAACTTTAAGAATTACGATTGTAGTTCAATGGGTCTGTACGTGGATGATCAGTCCTATCCATCGCAACCTTTACAGCCAAAATACGGTGCCAATCTGTACATCAACTGTTACAGGACGTTAGGTCTATTTAGCAATGATGTCAACGTGTCCAGGGATGAGTATAAGAACGGATACTGTCTGTACGTCCTCGACATTGATCTCTACTCAACACTTAAAGGAAAGGTCACTCTCAACTCGAACTCAAGTTTGCCACTGCTATACCGGAGAGCGTTACTTTGATTATGTGCGCTACTTTCCCTGAATTCTAAACATCGATAAAGCCAGAAGCGTGTACGTCAGATGAATAATGTACAACTCTCAGATCTCCTTTAAGGATACCCCGTCACGATATGTTCGGACGACCAAATCAGAATACAAGAAGGGCGATTCGTTATTTCAAATACAGACACCAGTGATGGGCCGGGGAAGCATTGGGTGACAGTTTATTTTCCCACCAAAGGACCGGACGAATACTTCGATTCTCTCGGCAAAAAGCCAAGTTTCTACAATGTAGGCTTCGAAACACTATTGCAAAACCGCTATTTTATAAACTGTGACCAGTAACAACAATCCACGTCGGACATTTGCGGACTTTATTGCGTTTATTATGTCATGAATCGACACCATAGCAAGACAATCAGGAACATTGTGAAACCCTTTAGCGTGAATAATCATTAGCTGAATGATCAAAATATCATGACATTTGTAAAGAAAAACAAATAAATGTATTTTTTATGTATTTTATTGTATACTGTATTATTATATTATACAAGATATATTACAATAAAATGTAGAAAAGAAAGTTATTGTTTTTGTTGGTTATTCAAAATGATATGCAATCGATCGATACATCAGTCTTGTCTCTTCCGTCTTCTTCATGTTTCCTTTTTGAAGTGGTGTGGTTCTTTTTTTATAGAAGGGTTTACATGAATTCTCCGTGGTTGTGGATAAGTGTTCATTTTCACCTTGCCTGTACCGACCTGTGCCGTCTCCACCATTCGCTGGTAGTTGTCGTACGGAACCAATATCAGTTTCTGCATTACCGTAGCAAGGGTTCTAAATAGACTACAGCAATTTTCACCAGAGTATGAATGAGACGTTGGTTCTTCTGAATGATCTCTTTTTTGTGTTGATATCCCAATTTTCTGTCTCCCAATATATGCACAAGGCGCCTCTCACGTTTGAGTTGATCCTTCTCAGTGGGAGTTAACCGTATTTTGAATTTGATGACGTTGTAAGCGATCTGACTTAACACTCTCAACTGACTCTTGGTTATAGTTTGTAATTATACTTTCTTCTGAACTGAGGACGTCTGAACAAATAATTGCAGAAAATGGCGTTGTTGCTTGATGAGCTCGACCATGGTTATTCTTACGTGTTCGTACTAATCTTTCGAGCGTTCTTACGTCAGTCGGTAGACGATAGGGGCCTGCCCAGGAAATATACGTGTCCTCAATCTATATCGATCATCCTCCTGAGGACTCATATCCACGATAAAGTAACTGTGATTCGAACGCAAGGCATCTTCATAGTCTTTCATGAACCCTTTGACTTTACCAGGGGATAACTGACGTCCGAGAATACTGACCTGAGAGACATCTCTCAAGTTTTCATGTGCACCAGGTACCACGTATTTAATGCGATGGTTCTGGCGTGTTTACCTCTTGGATATAGGTTTTGCGTGATGAAAATAACGCTGAGTCTTCTATGATGACATCCTTGAGTGAACAATAATTCCATGTTTTGGTTTTGAACCACCGCGTGAACTAAATCATCGATTACAATTAAGCGATGTCGTCTGTCACGAGTAAATTCGTTTAACTGTTCTTCTGAAGGTAAACCTTGTTGGCAACTAAAGTTAGGTATTGTTTGTTTCATTTCGTCGAATAATTGTTGATATATACCGTAACAGTAGAAAACGTGTAAAGGCGGCTCACTGGTATACATGTTATTTAAGATTTGCAAGAAACGGTACACCCAGCGTGTCTTGCCACTACCGGTTTGACCACTAACGCATATACTGGAACACGGCTCGAATGGAAGAAGTGACTTCATTTCTTGAGTTTAGGGTTCGGTAGAGCATATCCTATACAACTACTTAATAGACTAATCCAAAGTTCCGTGGTACCGTTTTTCAAAGACAATGAGATTTACATAGTTCGACAGTCTAGACAAGTCATCTTCTTTAATGGAGTATAACCTTCTTGACATTCCAGGACTTCATCCTGGCTACATTCAAAATCGAAAAATACAAATTTGGGTCTGAACATTTCTTCGGCGGGTGTGGCTCGAAGGTAGCATAGATGATCGTCTAAGACAAACTGTTGACACAAACTGCAATGGTACTCTCCGCATCGATGGTCCTCTTTTTTCTCTTCATCGTATTGATCACCTTGTAACAAGTAGGAACTTTCCACCATTTTTGACATTCAGATATACCGTTGACTGCTGAATTTGATGACGGCGGTAACAGTCTGCGGACCTACAATTCATATTACATTTGTTACAATCGATGGTAGTCTCGGTTTTTGGACAGTGGTCGCATTTACAGATGATACAGGTCGTTTCGCACTGGTGTCTTTCTTTGTTGTTGTAATGTTTGAGACATGTGGCGCAGAAGTATCTTGAGCTGAAGAAGCCAGTTATACTGGTAATGGCGTGGAAATGGTTATCGTCCACAAGGTAGATGTAAACGCTTGGCCGTTGATCCGTAGTTGAACCGGTAATAAACTTGTTACCCAACCTGGCACTGACCACCATCACGCGGATGTTTAGGGCCTCTTTAAAAATGTCGTTTAGACTGGCGGGACGGTCCAATGGTACTCCAGCAAGTATGTTAATGGCTACGGCCAGTTGTTGTTGTTTATCTCTTGTCTTTGCACTTAGATCTCTGGAACTTGTCTATGTTCCAAAATCATCTGTAAATTACTTTTCCCATGTCGTTGTCTTGTAATCGTCTTCCATTCATCGGGGGTACACCGATGAAATTTAGCCCAGCTTACCCCGATAGCCCTGGCCATACAGAGTTGTCGTCATTTTCGATGGTGACAACTGATTTCTTTAAGTCGAGATATCTGTTCTTCCCGCGCAGCCTCGTGATTCGTCGCCTAGGACCACCACTTCCTTTTGGTAGGTCAATCGACCCCACAGTTATTTTCGAAACTGTCAGTGACAGCGAGGTCTTGTTTACTGTTGAGGACTCTTTTGACGATCGCCATGACAGTGTCGGCATTTAACATGTCCTATGGCTGTAGAGGAACGACGATAGCATCTTGTAAGCCCTCGTGGTTTATAACAACTCTCCCTAAATCATTTCCCGCCAAATCTCCACGAGCTTGATCGAGTATCTCGTCAAACAGTTGATGTAAAACTTCGTGAATATCCCTCAACCGTTGACCTTGGTGTTTTTCGTCTATTTTAATTTGATATTTTTTTATCTACAGCCGCATTTTTAGCGTAAGTACGCTCCGATTTCTTTCGAATGGTATATTGTAGACCGGCGGGTGTGTCACAAGGTGTATCCGTGATGTTTGACGGTCCTGGCTGAGTCTCATCTCCCCTCCCTCTCTTAATGGCTGGTGAAGTTGTGGGGTTCCATTCACCGTCATTTAAACACATGTAACAGGTTTCTTCCATTTCGTCATCAAATAAAATCGCTTTAATATATCCATCAATTACCTCCTGTTCTCTTACATATTCCTGAGTCATGTCGAAAAATCCTCTTCTATAGATGGAGGTGTTAATGGTCCTCCTAAATTTTCATTCATAAAGGCGGCAGTCGTACTCTGGAGCACTGTGTCTATCGAATCTATGACTACAAAAGAAAAATGTGGGTTAAACAGTTTTCTATATTTTCAATACATCAAGTGACATTAGAATGATTAATACTGATGATGATAAGTTTTGCTTTACCCTCGCCCTATGGCACTGGGCCTTTTGGCGAGCTTTTCCGAAGATGATTAGGGTTGCGGGAAGAGTCCGGTCTAGGAGTATAAGCCACATCCCTCGTCCAAATAAGTTTACAGTAGAATACCAGCAGTAGAAGTTTATAGTGAAAAAATCCAACGTAGATATTCTGTAGATGTTTCTATTCTCGAGTTGAAGATTTTGGCCAATCGGATTGCCTGCAGAATTGTGACTAGGTTAATCCGATTGCCGGCTCGAACTCGTTTTAGCCAATCAGAAGATTAGACGCGCCAATTGAGTCCCAAGTAGGTCAATCCTGTTGATCGTGATGCCCGTGTCCCTGTTGGTAATGGCTCCTCAGTTATCCACACCATCGTATGATGGTAATTTCAGGACCCTCTGGTAGCCATACAGCATACGACTAGTGTATATATCCTAGGGTTTATCCAACGTCGGTGCCCGTGATAATGCCAAAGATTATCCGTGCCACATGCGGGAGCTTGCAGTGACAAGTAGCATCTCGACGTCGGTAGTTTCCAGTAGTTGTTTATCAATCACCACTCTTTAGGACCACGTTAAAAATAAAAACATATGTACAACATAATACATCATTTGTTTCCGCAGCGTGGGCCACATATACCACGGTGGGGAGATTCCAGACAGCGGCCCTTTCTGCGGGGTCACCTTGCTCCAGACGGCCGCAACACGTCCTGCCTGTTCGATGGCCTGAACTGGAATGGAATGATTAATACGACCTGTACATGTTCTTATATAGGTTGATCAATTAAGGGTGACCCCAAAACAGTAATATCACCTTAACTATAAGAGATAGATAAACTAACGTATACATTTTTAGAATCAGCGTGAACAGATCTATCAAATGGCATCAATTGTATATGGTTTAAATTACAAATTTAAAAATGTTTAAAACTGCTCTTATGCAATAACTATAAAAGTCTAAAAACAAAATCGACGCGAGTACCCCAGGTTTATTCGAAAGGTCTTAGTTAGATGTATTAGAAAATGAAATAAAATTTAACAAAAGACATTGAATAATACCCTACGGCTGTAAAACTGATTTTAAGTTATTTTCCGAAACAAAAGTTTCACATTTGTTTATACCATCAGATAGCATGTGCAATTCCGAACATTTTGGTATATACAAATATGTAGTTAGGTAGAAAAATTTTGAAAATATACGAATATAATTTTTATACCATATAAACTTGACTTTAAAACTATCGGTTAACATTTACGATTTAATCCCCTAATGGTCAAAAGTTAATCCGTTACCTGGGCGACTTAATATTAAAAGTAAATACATGATCAGCTTTCTAAAGAAATGGGTTCAATGACCTTTTAATCCCAGTGACCTTTTAATCCCAGTTCAAATCACAATCGCTAGACAATACATGTATTAACATGTATAATACTTGTAATGAAGAATACGACTTCTATTAAAGATAGAGTATAATTATTATATAAACAATAACTACAATTTTTCAAGTGGACATGTATCATATGAAAGATGTGTAAATGTTGTGTTCCTGCACGATAAACCGGTTCTTCTATTTACATAAACACTCCTAATTTATTTAAGTGGGGTACATATTTGACGATGTAAGTACTTTTTAAATATATTTTTCTATGTTTTAGATGTTGTAAATGTAGCTTATGATATACCTCTTCCTTTAAGTTCAATATATTGTCTCCGAGCCGTGTCTTTAGGACGTGATACAGTAATTCATAATTATGAAAGGTTAGTGTTTGTTCATGTATTATTTTATCGATGCGTATGTTTTTTTGTGTAAACGCGACAGTTTCAACGTATACCTAGTCAGTGTTGTATTTTGTTACGTCACCAATGCAACAAAGATATGACGTTATCTATTGTATAAACAAAAGTAGAATTATTCAGGGGTTATGCGTTCACAAATACATCTAAATTATGTAGGAAATGAAATGTTTTTGAATGGTATACCAAAGTCACAAAGTTAATATCGCGTGTGACCACTCGAGCGAAGGTGCCAGGCATTGTTAAACGCTCGAGGTGGTCACACGCGATATTAACTTTGTGACTTTGGTTTATGAAGTGGGTAACTTTGAATAAGTAAACATACATGAATTTTCTGTACGATATTGATGAAATTTGGCAAATGAATAAAATAAAGATGATATATGAATACTACAACATTTTATTGTTGTAGCTTTATGGGATCATAATAAATTTTATCAGCAAAAAGATGTGCGTTTTCAAATGTACTGAGTGTATTAATCTCTTTTAAACATGTTCAAAAATGCTTCATTTCATTTTACTATACACCCGTTTGAATAACGGGACGTATTATAGTATGGGATTGTCCGTCCGTCCGTCCGTCCGCCGGTCTGTCCATAAACACATTGTACGTAGTTAATATAAAGGATTAGAACGAAAGACGATTGTACACACATTGCCCGTAGTTAGTATAAATGATTAGAACGAAAGACGATTGTACACACATTGCCCGTAGTTAGTATAAATGATTAGAACGAAAGACGATTGTACACACATTGCACGTAGTTAGTATAAAGGATTATAACGAAAGACGAGTGTACACACATTGCCCTTAGTTAATATAAAGGATTAGAACGAAAGACGATTGTACACACATTGCGCGTAGTTAGTATAAATGATCAGAACTAAAGACAAAGCATTGCCTGTAGTTAGTATAAGGAATCAGTACGAAAGACGAATGTACACACGTTGCCTGTAGTTAGTATAAGGGATTAGAACGAAAGACGATTGTACACACATTGCCCGTAGTTAGTATAAATGGTGAGTACGAAAGACGATTGTACACACATTGCCCGTAGTTAGTATAAAGGATCAGAACGAAAGACGAATGTACACACGTTGCCTGCAGTTAGTATGAGGGATTATAACGAAAACCGATTGTACACACATTGCACGTAGGTAGTATAAAGGATTAGCACGAAAGTTCATAATACAATTGCATAAAGAGACTGAGGATAAAGCCCGAGTTAAACCAATAATTTAACCTAGTAAATTGGAAGTTTGCAACAAATGTTGTGAAAGTTGAGATTTATTTCCATGCAGAACCACCAAAAAACACATGAACATAATTGCACTTATATATCAAAAACAGTATACCCAGAATATTACAGAGGCTTGGAAATTGCTTTTGTTTTGAAATTACAGTTTTTGTTATGTTTTAAATGGATTTATGTTTTGCACGGTAACAAAGTCACACAGTAAAAGTATTTCATGACGCATTGAATGTTTAATCAAATGCAATATTTAAGAAAAAATCTGAGCAAACAATGTCAAATTATACTGGTATGACACTCGTATCATAGCAATACCTATTTGAAGTCCTTTGATTCATTCGGTCGTAATCTTTCTTTTGACATGATAGAAGTAGTCCTCGGTTCTTGTCTCAGTAAATAGTTTACCAAAACAACCACTTAAGCCAACTTAAAGATTTAGCAAATACAAAATCAGTTTCAACTGATGTCAGCTTGACATATTGATAGTGTGTACTTCTATATAGCCAAGATGCATGATTAATCCATGCATTTAGTATAAGATAACGTTCGTATTAAGAAGGGAAGAGGCCTCAACTGATATATTTTAGCATTTATCAATTTATATTTGGAAAATTACATTTTATCTCTATAAAAGTTAAACTGGTGCACAATAATGAATTAAACATATCGGATAGGCTATCCGAGTTATACCATAACCATAGGAACCGTCCTTTTGAATTCACATGTCTGTTTACATATTATGTTATCATAAGGTAAATCGATGAATTATACTCAAACATTTAGTTTTTTTGGAACTTTTTCAGAGATTCAGTCTGGTGTGCAAATCTTGTGAAGAAAATATTATTGTTAGTATCGTTCTCAAACTCGGCGTCACAACAGAAGGGCTTCTCGAACTCGGTGTCACAACAGAAGGGCTTCTCAAACTCAGCGTCACAACAGAAGGGCTCTTGTCGAAAACCACACGCCGCGAGAGATTGTTATCATTCTCAAACTCAGCGTCTAAACAGAAGGATTGTCAAATTAGAAGTCTCAACAGAAGAGCTTATGAAACTGGGAGTCACAACAGAAAGGCTTCTCAAACTAAGCGGCACAACAGAAGCGCTCTTGGCGAAAACCATACGCCGTGAGATTAGATTGTTAGCAGTCAGATGCGCTCTGGTAAAAAAAACACATGTTAAGAGTGTGTTGAAAAGTAATATAGATGTGCAGCATTCAAACACGTTTTTAAATATTTGTGTTGTGCAAGCATATACGTTTCATTGCATTTATTCATGTGTAAGTGCATCTGCTTATGAAGACATTGTGTTATATAATAAAGTAAACAAATATAAAGCGTATATATATTACAGTTCACCAGCGAGACCCAATCTAGTGTTATGTTTCAACAGTCGATATTTTGTGAAACGAGATTACCTATGGGCCGCCCAAACCGAGATTACCTATTGGCCGCCCAAACCGAGATTACCTATGGGCCGCCCGAACCGAGATTACCTACTGGCCGCTTAAACCGAGATTACCCATGGGCCGCTCAAACCGAGATTATCTATGGGCCGCCCAAATCTCGCTATAGGCCGCCTAAACCGAGATTACCTTATTGGCCGCTCAAACCGAGATTACCTATGGGCCGCCCAAACCGAGATTATCTATGGGCCGCCCAAACCATCAACATATAATCTATAATGCTCTTGTTGTTTCTTTGAACGTCCCATCTAATGAATTCTTAAATAAGTATTTAGCAACAATACAAACCCCACAGTCCTTCTGGCGTCTTTTCTATTAATTTGATTCAAACATTAGATTTTAAAGTAGCGTAGCATCGATCCATTAAAAACACAAGAAACGTGGAAATTCCACGAAAACCAGGTTTGCCATTTGAAATGCTATTACAGTACCGCTAAGATGAAAATGAAATAACAAGAGGCAAGTTTCATTCAAATATCTCATTCCTTATTTAGGTTATTGGGCGGAAACCGTTTTCCTATTTTTAGTAACAGTGACCTTGACCTTGACCCAGTGACCCCAAATGTAATCCCAAGCTTCCTTTCCGTATACAGCAAGTTTCCTTCCAATATCTCTTTCCCAACTAAAGTTATTGAACAGAAACCAGTTTTTCTATTTTTAGTAAGAATGGCCTTGAACTTGAAACCAGTGATTCCAAATACATACCAAACTTCCATTCGACATAAGCTACCTACATAGCGTTATTCCAATATATCATTCCTTACTTAAGTTATTGCGTGGAAACCTTTTTTCTACTGTTAGTAACAGTGACCTTGACGTTGACCTCAGTGACCCCAAATGCAATTCCTAGCTTCATTTCCATATAAAGTTATTGGACGGAAACAAAGAGCTTGACGCCGCACGCACGCCCGACCGCACGCTCGACAAGCGACATACCGCAATCTAATAACAAGGTTTTTCTTTTCAATCGATGTAACTGCCGGGGCTCCTAGATATGCACTGTCGAGTACGAAACACAGTGTCGCGTTTTTTTAACACAGTGCAGATTTTACAAGATGGCGGACGAGCACGTGTGTGAAAGTAGGTATCGTTTAACTGTAGCCGTATTTCATGTATTGAGTACATGATTACCATTGGGGCTGAACCAGTGTGCGCAAGGATGTTTTATTTCAACAAGCCAGCCCTTTATTAATCGTTTTCTCTCATTTTAAGCGTATAGACTGTGTTCAAAATCGATGATTGTCTTGTTTTGAAAAATCGAAGCGAGGGACGGTCACTATTTTTGCTGCATCTGATGAACTGAAAACATATTTTTTACGTGCAAGATATAAAAGTAACCAATTTTTAATCTCCGGAATACAATGGAATAGTCTACTGGTTGTCGAAGTTGGCAGAGATATTATGCCCATGTACATATTGTCTTCAAGATTCATCAAGATTATACATGTTAAGGTTATTGAGCGGACACTGCAAACATCATTAATTTTCAACAATCAAAGGGCCATAATTCCTGCATTATGAATGCGATCTGGCTGGTTATCGTATTCGGCCGAACTAATGTTGTCATAAATATTGTCCCCAAGTGTCATTAAGATTGGATTTTTAGATTAAGTTATTTAGCGGAAGTTGCAAAAATCATTTTTCAAAAGTCAAAGGCCAAAACTCCGGCATTATAAGTGCGATCTGCTTTAATTTTCTAAATCGGCCGACATATTATTCCCATAAATATTTCCCCCCAAGTATGAAGACAATGCATTTAGAATCTCTCTTTTAAATGATTGGAAAACAATTATTTCGATCTACCGCCCGCCCACCCGCCACCCGACCAGTGTGAAAACATAATACGACCCACTTGTGTTTTTTTTTAAACGGGCGTATACAAAACTGAAAATACTTATTAGCTCTATTTACCTCGTCTTTAGTTCGAGTCCTGAATATTACATTATTAATGGTTTGAGATATGACTAAAACATCATGCCAAAAATGTCACTTTCTCTCTAAATAATGCCCAATTGCACGTTTCAATAATTCAAAACGTTACCTCATTACTGTTTAATCCTGAACCAAACAATTTCGGAATTTATGTAAATTATTATCGAACAGTGCTAAAAGCAAAGCGGAAGGGTATAATGATGTAACTATACTGTGACATTTTGACTTCCGCTGATCCGACAAATGTTTTTAGTCATACCATGATAAAAGAACGCCGCTCTTCAAATGGAAATAGCAAAAGAATGACAGCTCGGCGTTTCGAGGTAATTTTAGTGGGTTGGAGAGATCATAATTAGGATTTATTTTAATTGTGTTTAACGGCGCTCAGATAGCTGATAGAGACAGAGAGGAACAGTGGGTAGGACGTAGTTTGTGGGACGTTTATTGTTATTACTCGATTGCTTGATACGATATGTATGACTGTACCGCATAGTCCCCCAAACAAGATTACAATATTATAAAATTGCGCATATGAGATTGAAAGAGACGACCGTGTTACCTCTAGACCACGCAGTTGGCATTTGAGAAATTAATTTGGAGAAAACATGTCCATGTAATGCAGGGCGGAAGGTTTAAATTTAAGATAAGGGGAGTCGGGGGAGAGGGGGACAATGATATTTAAGTTGCCAGAACTGAAAAAAAAAAACATTTTTTCACCTGCATTTTCATAAATACTCATATTTTAGGAAATGGGGAGAGAGGGTTGAGGGGGAGCAACTTGCAAAAAAAGTTTATAACAGAAAAATGACTGTCACTTGAATATTCATAACTTCTACCCCGCCTTCGCTTAAAATCAGCGCCTGAAATACAAGGTAATAATATTGCTACGAAGAGGTGAATGTTAAATATAATAGTTATTCTATGTTTTGCTTTGCTTTGACAAAAATCGTATATTTCCATAATGCTATTTGTGGGTAGAATAAGACGTTCACTTAAAGACAATACCATTTGCATGAAGCACATATATTACACTACACAGCGTCTAAATTTGAAAGCTACACTGTTAAAATAGGCAGAAAATGATGAAGTCGACACTGTGTTGTCAGCAAAATGCATGCGCTACACCGTGTACTTCGTGTTATTTTCAAATAACATAATACGCCTCAATGGCAAGTTTTTCAGAGCAATACACTATTTCATTGAATTCCGGAGATAAAAATTATCTTATTTATATGTCGTACATGTAATAAAATGTTTTCATTTATCAGAAGAAGCAAAAATAGCGAGTGTCCCTCGCTTCGATTTTTAAAAAAAGACAATCGTCGGTTTAATACACAGTCTATAGGCTTAAAATGAGAGAAAACGATTAATAGAGGGCTGGCTTGTTGAAATAAAACATCCTTGCGCACACTGGTTTAGCTTGAATGGTAATCAAGTACTAAATACATGAAATTCAGTTAAACGATACCTACTTTCATACACGTGCTCTTCCGCCATCTTGTCAAATCTACACTGTGTTTAAAAATGTCGTCACAGTGTTTCGATCTCGACAGTGATATAAGTAAATTGATGCATAAACAAGCGCTGATAAGTGTGTCGCGACATCATAACACGTCCACCGGGAGGCAAAGTGCCACCCGGTGGATGTGTTATGATGTTGCCATGCATTTATCAGCGCATGTTTCATACGCACAATCAACATGTTCACGCATGCATATATCTCATATGGTATAGTTCATATGAGTGGGAGTTGGTGGGTCATATTCACTCATGGGGAATCGCATAGTACGAAAGGTTATATCAATGCAACTTATTAACACACTTTGACGGTGTTATTGTGTGTGGCTTATCATGAAACTCCGATAATTTCAAACATAGACAATATACTTGGAAGTATTGAAGTACTACCTGGTAATCATTCTTATTTTTTCAGTTTCGTAATGTGTGTTATTTGTATCTAGTGAGTCCATTCCATTCTCATAATTTGTAGAAATTATGTATAAAATGATCAAAGTATCAAATTTGTGAAAAACAATTGCCAAATATATATGGGTAATGTGAAAGTCATATCAATATACATGTGCCAAACAAATTCAGCTACTTAAACTAACGCATTCAGAAACTATCTGCAACTTTGTTACTGTGCGCTACGAAGTAGAGAGGATCGCAGTACAGAAAGATAATATCTACGTCAATAGCTGTAGCACGAGAGATAGCGCTTATCTGATACAAATATACGCTAAGGTTGCTTTGATTTAAACATATCTTGTTGCCAATAGTGTACATAAGAGCAACTATAAACATATATACGATGTAAATAGTATAATGACACATTAGTTTAAACTCTTCCCAGTTAACATTTTAAAATTGCTAATGTATATGGCTGAGTGCAATAAAATACAATGGCAAATACATTGGGGGAGAAAAAAGTTAAATAAGTAAACGCTACGCTTGCATAATAGCGATCTGATTCTAATGTAATTTACCGTGTTCGCTGCGTACATATTTCATAGGAGTGAACACGTATTGAAAAAGTCAAACCATGTGAAAAGAAGTTTTGGCAAAGTTAACATCCGAATTTACCATATTTTTAATCTAACACTAGCTTCAGTGTGCGAACTGTGAGAAGCCGATCTACATGGATGGCTCAGCTAGAGGACTATACACATCATGTTGTGGGGGAGGGGCGTGAGGGGGGTGGGGGTATTGATATTGGAGAAAATACAATTTAAAAATGCATACAAAGACAATATTGGTTGCAATCAAAATACATAGAGATCATTTGATATGCGGCGTCGACAGCTTGCAGATTATACGCAGTTTCTCTTATTCGGACACAGGCAATCTTGATGTTTTAGTATTCCTACATAACTTGCAAAACTAACGAAGATAAAAATGCAACACAGCAATCTTGAAGTGTTTATCAAGCACTGAAATTAACATCTCGATTTATTTATCCAGTATCTTTTGACTTTAAACCTGTTTGCATATAATTAAAAAACATTTCGAATTTCCCCTTTTTCGTGCTATAGGTTTAAGTAGTTCATGGTTCAATATAATCAACAATTAATAATATGCAAAAACGATTTGCTTTATACTATTCTTATAATTAATTGACGTCAGTAATGATTGAAAAATGAGGTTATGTAGGAAAACTAACGGGACGCCGCGAGTTTAAAAAAAATCCAGATTGCCATATGTCCCTTTAATACAACGTGGGAAACAGCTTAACTTGGACGACAGCGTACATAAACGGGGAGAAGGATTATGTATAAAAGTAAAAAGTACCCATTTTTCGTCCCTTAACAGCAAAACTGGAAATAGTAAATGATGTATATAGAATAATTAGATCGACCACCACCAATAGTCCGAACAATATTTTTTTTTGAAAAGTTCAGTACACAAGCAAGTTATCCCCCTTTTTCTCAAACCATGCATTTTTGGTAAAAACACATAAAATCTACAAACATTACCTTAATTTGTCCAAGACAATATTCTTTCGTTGCTTTCGAAAAAAAACACCAGAAAAACACAACACCGATTGTGTAGGAAGCAGATTTTGATTATCAAAACTCATTAAATTACCTCCCTTTAAGGTTTCCATAGCATCCATAAAAGAGGATTGCTTTGCAAAATTTGAAACTGTTTAAAGGAATATTTAGTACTCAGTGAAGTGTGCTTAAAAAGCATCAAACATTGTTTAATTAAAGCGCTTTTCAAGCTTTCCTACGCCCCCCCCCCCACCCCCTGCCCCTCCCCCCCCCTCCCCAAAAAAAACACAACTGGCCTATGGGAATAACAGCAATAAGAAAATTGTTTTGTGTATATTAAGCTTGATTAGAGATATGGTTAAACTGCAAAATAACGAGTGTAAATCGTCTGCTCTGATTGCATGAACATATTTTAAAACTTTTAAGTCAATGTGTTTTCTTAGAAATAAGTTATAACACTTATACAACTGGGTATATAGGATTTTATTAAGAACTTCGAATTAGTGAAGCTTTCGATGTTCTTAATTCTAAAATATGGCAGTTAAAAATATTTGACATCATGTTTTACTAGCATTACCACTATAATTGCGTTTGCAAAAGAAATTTTCGAAATATTTAATGTTAACGCTGAATTACAGTTACTTGAATTTCAAACAATATTCAATTTAAAGGGAGTTAATTTAAGATTATCCATATTTCATTTTTTTATAGACGGAAAATCTGCGATAAATGGGTCAATTTTTTATGTTTTTTTCTATTATTTCATACCAATTTTAAGAATTTTATATCTTTAAGGAATCTTTGACTCATGTTATATGTTTTATCAGTACATTTCATGTTTTCATATAAAGGGAGGGTAACTCTAAAAAGATGTAACAATTTAAACAAAAAATAAATGTTTTACAAACTATTGATCAAAACAAAATACTTATCATATATCTATTCTAAAATATATTTAAAATAAGAAAATTAGTTAAGATACAAAAGTTGATACTTAGAAATTTTGTTCAGTGTAGTTATGTAATCTATATAGCGATAAACATTGATCGCTAAATGTCTTTATAACAGCATTATTAAAGCGTTGGTTTACTGCAACGTTAATTTCTAACTTTTTATCCTCCCACATCCTAGTTTGGGATTTTCCACAATTCGTGCTTGGTCGCTTGGAATGGAATCGAATGTTGTTAAACACTCACCAACACAGTATAAGTTATTAAGATGCCGCACCAGAGACAGAGAAATGATGCAGCAGCATCCGGGATTATGTCCTACACTTACTGACGAATATATTTCTATGCTACTTTAACGTTTTTGGTGGACAGACTCCAAACCGCCCAGTTTACGTCCCCATCCGACGGACGAGGCTAAGGGAAGGTGTCTTCCGCAAGAAATCAGTGGAGCCAGTGGGACTTGAACCCGGGAGTCCACCTGGCTATCCAGTGGGTCGCACTAGCCCCCATGTGTCACTTGAAATGCGATCCATGTGTAAAGGTAACTGTAGCCACGACTATAATGTTAAGGTAAAAAAAAAAGGTTTGTTTCCGCTAACGGCTTCAAAAAAAAATGGGTAGGCAAAACTTTTATTTCTTTTATTTTTTTATTATTAATGACCTTATTTTTGTTAATGAAAAAACACTTTTGATATGATAAAAAATACTGGGGAAGGTATTACTACCTAGACAATACATGGTTATGGCCCTTTTTCAATATTTGGTAATGTACACTGGAAACCACAGGGGTCGTGGGTTCATATCTCACTGGAGGAATAATTTTTTAATTTGTTTTATCTCCATGAGAAACCTTGGTTCATGGGTTCAACATTTTTTAAAAAAAATATTTTTTTTTAGTTTTTTCTTAAAGTTTTGTTTTTTTTGCAATAAAAAAAGTTAGAGTCGGCGGCTTAATAATAGTGTCGGTCGGGTTAGCGGAAACAAACACTTTTTTCTTTTAAGCCTAATGACAGTGTCGATTTGCCTTATTCAGGTTAGTAATTTGTCTTGTTAATTTCGGCAGAGATTACGTTGCGCTGAAATATGAACGTTGTGAATTTTGCAGTCGATGTGGTAAACTTCTTGTGTAGTTAATCAGCATAAATGCGCACTTGAAGTTTTAACTACAACATGATTAATAATACAGGTGGATTATATGCCAGACACGGATTTGAAGGAAGTTACGGTCTTATCTCGATTACAGAAATATCCTTATTCCCTACGTACTGAACTCGAGGTAAAGCAGAGCGGGGTAATAAATAAATCAATATATGAACAGAGGATTACATTCCCGGGGGTATCGGTTTTGGTGCAATATTCATGTAACATTTATTAAACATTTTATATTTGCATTGAAGCCATTTATTCAAGGCTTTATCCAATTCTTATAAAGCTGGATTGAATGTAATATATGTTACGGGTAACACGTAGCAAGAAAGGAAGTAAAACCAGCAACAACTATTTTTAAAATAAAATCAACAAATTTATTCAAATACTACAATGAAACATATTCACTTACAGATAACACATAAACTGGATCCAGTACTTTTTTAAATCCGATATACGAATAAAGTCCAAATAATATTGGTAAGAGTCCTTTTAGTCTTAATTGCCTAGTGTCCCTTTAATCTTAATTGCCAAATGTTCCTTTAATCAAAGTTCTCATGTGTCCCTTTAATCCAATTTCATTTCAAATCTTTCCTGGTTATTTCATTCACAATTGTTCAAATGTCTAAATAATCCACTGTCATTCTTATTTTTATTATAGACGAGCACACTAATTTGTTATCCTCTCGCACATATATTTTAATTTACAGCATCCAATATTTTGTAAATTTTCAATTAAATAATGAACCAGATACTCCAAGTTGAATACTGATACTGAAGCCGCGAAGTTTTACTAAGGTCAGCTTTATATGCTAACATCGAACATTCTAGATTAAAGAATGTTCTGTAACAATCTACAAATCTCAGTATGTAAACAATATGCATGAGGGCAACATATAATAAATATTTTGTTTTTTTATATGGAGATTTAAAGGTAGACTCGTTTTTCCTTTGTCAGCGATCATCTACGTTCGCTTCAATTACCACATTGTGGACTGATGGTATGACATGTCTTCAACAGCGAACATCACCACCAGTGTCAGTAGAGAGACGAATAAAAAATAAACACATCCCAAATCCTTGGTAGGCTTACACGTGTACTGATTTTTCTCCTTCAACATGATTGGAATAATTTTTTTGAATAAAATCATTTCCAATTTAATATTTCTCCTGTAGATTAGTCTATTAGTTTATAAGATTCAGTTAGTCGATTTTTTGTTAACTGTTATTGTTAAAAAAGGAATGACAACAAACTGTACAACCCGTATGCCGGTGTCAGATAAAAGGCAATAATGTAAAACAAAACTAGTATACTGAAGCCATTTAAGAACTCCATTCTGAGTTGCTGGTTTTTAAATGTACTAATGTCAGGTTCAACAACCAGTTTCACAATCATATTCCGCCCAATGTATATGCACAAAAAGGATAGAACCAAATGATATAGAACCTAATATTGAAGGCGGTCATCCGAGGGATAGACTAATTCACAGAAGAATAGGTCCATTACACTATATCTTTTCCCTTCTCAACCAGTATAAAGGAGATACCATAGAAACAGACGTCCATCGCGAAACTTTCTCTACATGTTACTTCGTGTAAAACAATCCGTTCCAATCTTTTCTCCTAGGATTTGTCAGAAACTGTTTTATGTCCGAGATAATATTTACATTCACTCGATACCTTTAAAGGAGGCGGAGCTACTGCGAACGCATCCACTGTACAAGTTGAACACAGAGGAGTGATCAATTATTCTTTCGGACCAACACACTATATGGGGCTTTGATTATCTAAGGTTATTTAAAGGTGCCCCAGAGAGAGGCATGTCCAAATAGCAAAATCTCAATTAAATGCGACTGTCCTCATCAAACGAACAATGTTAATGAAATGTCTTGCCCATCTACACACCGACACACCCAGTGGTGAAAGTAAAACGCGAACATGTGATCTCTGGATTGAATTCTTACCATGCAACCCAGCTAACATCTGGTCAATTGGAAGCATACCATTAAAGTTCAGCGCCTGTTCTGATTTAAATAAGCTGCTCGCCAAGACATTTTGAAAGAACAAGAAAATAATATACCGACTTCCATTGTGTGTGGCGGCTTATTACTGAATTCTGCTTTATTAAAGCTCAGCATTAAGGTGTACCGGAAGTAACTCTAATCCCATTGAGTCCAATGCAATATTTTCCAAGCTTTCTAGTTAGCCATTTTTCAAAATGAAATTCAAACTAAGATTCACTTACATGTTCTTTGTCATGAGACCTGCCTCTCTAGAAAACTGCTGAGAATAGTAGGGGTCTTGTGGCATATAAGAAAATAAAATTCTGATCTTTGTTGACACCGTGAACAAACTGCCTTCATTCGGCACCTCTTAAATGTGTTCTACTTCACTTTCAAAACTTTCAAGTTGATAAATAAAATCATCATACAACCATGCAATTGGTTTTTAGCTATCACAAACAAGTCAATAAAGTCATTTCAGCCAGAAAAACAGGCCTTAAATACTCAAAAATGCCTTTTATCACAAAAAAAGTTAGGGCTTATATATTTGGGAACTCCTTTCGACTACACCAGGCATGAATACCGCAGTGAGTTACTTCCTATACTAATAACCTTTATCGGATGGCTTGACGATCAACTCAGGTTTATTGAGGCGCAGTTATCTATGGTTGGTGGATACAAGCGTGGGAATTAGTAATGTACCAAATAATCCTCAACTATGACCAATTATCGTTTATCTAGTAATCAGACATTCATTACGTGATCATCGCAAAATTGTAAAACTAGCAATGTTATTATCGCTAAAAACAAGCACATACAAGAATCAGTCGAATTACTATAATTAACTATAAAAAAAACTCTCTTTTATATACACTTCTCAAAACTGCTAACTACACCGCTCACGTTTTGGGTTATATATATCGATGGGTTGAATGTTTTTCAATAAAATAAAAAGGAAATACCAATTCAATCATTTTTACATCATTTCATTTTATTTTTTTCATGGGCAATGCTAGAACTAAACCACAATAAGCAATTACAAACGACCCATGTAAACACTAAAGTCACACTTTTCCCATATCTACACATGTAGATATGGGAAAAGTGTGACTTTAGTGTTTACATGGGTCGTTTGTACATGTAGATATGGGAAAAGTGTGACTTTAGTGTTTACATGGGTCGTTTGTAATTGCTTATTGTGGTTTAGTTCTAGCATTGCCCATGAAAAAAATAAAATGAAATGATGTAAAAATGATTGAATTGGTATTTCCTTTTTATTTTATTGAAAAACATTCAACCCATCGATATATATAACCCAAAACGTGAGCGGTGTAGTTAGCAGTTTTGAGAAGTGTACATCGCTTACGAAATAAAACAACACACCACACAGCTTATACAAATCACTCTGGGTGGCGCGGTTGACCCTGGTGCATCCATCTAGTCGCAGTGGCGCTCAATTGCATTACACGGACATAACTTAATGCGGTGTTTTTATTCCAGAGGTATTAGCCTTGTGAAAAGATATGGTCAGATATTGGAACCCGTTAACTGAACAGAAGTAATCGTTACTTCTATTTAGCAAACGGGTTCCAATTTTTACCAAGTTTGACAAAGTTTTATTTCTTTTGCCCTTGTTTAAGTAAAAAGGCATGCCTAGTCCATGTTATAAGTCACACACACAATTGCGGTCTTTTGTTGAAGGTCATGCAGTTTTCATGTCCATTTCATAACTCCTACACCGCTTGAGATAATGAGATGAAACTTAATTTGCATATGTGTTTTCAAAGGACCGTGTGATGTAATGTTTGTTTTCATTCCAATAACGATGTTTAGATATTGAGATGAAACTATTGTTTATGTGTCATTAATATAGGGTGTGCACAACAATAATGTTCGGTCTAAAGATTAAGGTCAATATCATGTTTTATTTCTGTCCTTAACTTCTAAACTCCCGAGAACACACACTGTATACCACTCCTATATGTAAGCAGACAATGTGTTGAACACCAAATACCAGGTCATGCTTTGATTATGCCAAGTTCAGCTAGTTAGCGGAGGACCGATATTTGTTTTAAAGGAAAATAAGAGCTGAACATCGAAGGAAATCAAAAAATATTTTCTAATACAGCTTTACTTGTAGTAAGGATGCTTAATTTATTCGGGAGATAGTGTGACCCAGTGGAGAGATGGTTACACTTGACATCCGAAGATCACTGGTTCGAGCCACGCCAATGCCATTGAGCTGCTTCTGTGTTTTCTTGCGCAATACAATTTCCTTTGGCTCTCTCCGTCAGATATACCGTTAATTGGGTGGTCCAAAATATCACAGATTATCCTCCTAGCATGTTAAACAACAATTAGAATCTGTTTGATAGTAATAGTAGGGCAGGGTTCCAGGATCCCTATATATCCTTCCCCTCTTACTGGGGTGGCTCTAAATAACCATAATGGGTTCATGAGACGTTAAACAACAGTTGAACTGTGTTGTTTTTTGTGCATATTATTGATGGAATGAATCATGTCTTCCTCACGTTATTTTCATTGTTACAGGTATGAGAGTCATTGTAACCCTAGAGCGTCCTCAGCATCTCTTGTTGTGCAATATTGCCTGATGAAACAATAGCATACAATAATAGCCACTCAACTCTATTGACAATTATACTTATCATACATTAATAAATATTACATTGTAAAAGTGTGCAATGGAAAGACCCTTTTTCTCACTTTCTTTAACGTTTTCAACAATAAAAACAATCGAGTATTGGAAATGCCCACAAATCGACTGCAAGATTTAATCCCTATTAATATTGAGGTCAGTAAATCTAAGGTCAATGTCACAGTGACTTGATCATGAAAAATCGTGTCCGCAACTCTTTTTTACTTTCTCTAAAGCTAATTTCATAAAACGTCATACTTTGACTGCCTTTGGTGAAATGATAATCCTTGTTTATTTTAATGTCAGTAGTTGAAAGGTCAGTTACCATGACCGGAAAATGAAAAGTCTTGCCCACACAGTTTTTCCTCTTCACCTAAAGCAAATTTCATTAAACTTCATTGGTGGAGAGTGGAAAGAGGATGATCCGTTTGATTTTTAGGTTAAAGGTCAAGTTCCCTGCTGACATCCACTATCACACATTTATTAACAAGGATAAGCAGCGGGGGTAGACATCTGGTTTATAAATATTACAACACACATATGTTACAACACACGTTATAATATTAATGGTATAATATATGAGTATTTTCTTGCACAATGTTGAATCCAGTAAAACAAGTGGTTTTGTTCACCGATACTGTCGCCTGTGAACCACTTGTTGTTAAACAGGATTCAACAGTGTGTAAGACATATATTCCGATCAACCATTTTTTTTTAAATCGTAAATTAAAAATAATAATATTAAAACAAACAACACATGCTATTTGATGAAAACAGACGTATTCAAGTTTTCAAAGTAGCAATATTCGCAGAATATAGTAGATTTCAACTGCTGAAAACAAACATGTATTTTTTTTTCAGGAAAAAACATTTCTATGAATATAGTATTTATCATCGTTATATATTTTGAGGGAAATGTTTAATATGTCTGTTTTTAAATACTACAGATCGTAAAACACCGCACATGTATATTCAGTATTTACTTTCAATATAGTAGTGAGTATGACTGCGTTCTGGGACAGATATGCAACCAAAAAAATAAATATAAAAGAATAATATATTTAGGTTAAAAAACTATCTATGCCATATAAAGATAACAGACCCGCACTTTTTGGATTCACGCGTACAGTGTTTCACAACACCACAAATATGGCAAGTGCTCCATTGACACAATGTCATGTCCACATGTTTATGTTATGCAATCTTCGAGTCTACACTATATCATGGTTGTCAGTGACAGTAGCATGTCTGTTACTCGTCAGTCATTTATTTACTTGCCAATCTTGCTTTCTTTAAAACTCGAGTCGCCCCCTCAGTTTTAAACGAACAGTTAAAAGAATATACTTCTGCCTGTTAAACTTATATTAGTTTATCGCTTTTTCTGATTTCGAAAATTAACTCTGCAACGTATAGTGCCGCCATCATGATTTCATTTTCCGATATACCGTTGCAACATTGTTTGTTAAAATAAATTGGGCACTCTGACATAAACCCATGAACGTCGATTCGGCGTATTTAAGCGATTACGGTGTACTTCGTTAATTTTCGGGAGAAATAAGTACTTACCTCCGATTTTTTAATATTTTACATATCGACAGAGGCAAGTTGTATCTACGCGTACATGTTGTTGTTTTTTTCTCGCTTCTAAAATGATGAAATAAATCGAATTTGATTAAAACTGCGCATTCGCAGCTATATACAACATAATCAATACGGTATGGAGGGTGGTGGGGGTGGGGTGAGGGGCGGGGTTGCAGGGATACTACCGTAATAGTGTCCTTGAGAAGAACTGTGAACATTCTACTCTAATAATTTATTAAATGCAGAACAATGTTGAAATCAATATATCTCTCAAAAAGGATTTCATAATATCCCGCGTGAACATTAACTTCGAAAGGCGAATTTTAGCGAATACGGTGTACTTTGTTAATTTTGGGGGGTACTTTTTTCTGATTGACTTTAAATTTTGGTTTCTAATAGTAGACATGTCAATGAACACTTTCATAAAACAAAATCATTCTCGCTGTTAAAACTTCATTTTTTCGCTATTTTTTCGGATTCAGAAAATTAGCACTGCAACATATATTTTCACCATCCTCATTTCCTTTCCCGACGTACCGTTGCAATTTGGTTTGTTAGAACCTATTTTGAGCACTCCGGCATAAACTAAAAGCATGTATAGATCAGAAATTTAATCTGGAATGCATGGATACATACATTTGAAATATATGTATTGAAATAATGAAATTATTTCATTTCTTGTGTACCCGGTCGCGTTTGTAAATGTATATGCATTATGCCGTCTTTGAGTCCGTGGGTCATGTTAGTTAATTTTGGGGTAAAAAAAGTGCTTGTCTCCGATTTCATTAAATTTTGCATATGGACAGAGGAAAGATTTATCTACGCGTACATGCATTTGTTTTTATTCTCGCTTTTAAAATGACGAAATAAATCGATTTTGATTTAAAAGGGCATTATCGGCAATTTAAACCTTAAAACAACCTAAATTCATCCCTTTGAAAAATACCTTAAACTATTAATGGGAATTACACGAAGGCTTAGTAGCCCAGGGATCGCGCGTTCAATCCCAGCGAGGACCGAATTTGGGTTTATTATCGAAATATTACAAAAAATATTACAAAAGTATTTCCTACCTGACCAGTCCTTCGGATGAGACTTTAAACCGAAAATGCTTAGTGCAATACAGCGAGGATAAATAAACGCTTACACGCACGCATATTGTGTCATAATCACAGTTTATAGATATGAGGTGTATAACTCTGACCTGTGAAAATTTCCAGGTAATGTCATTTTGTTATCGATTTTATCACGTGACCTTGTTTGATAAATCTATTATACGCCATAGCGCTGGCGTTCCTACTGTTATGCGCATCGGGCACAGATTTGTATCGCAAAACGGCGAATATTATATTAATATAAAAATATATATATTATATAAACTATATAAACCCGGATACAATACGCGATGTTCATAAACGTCCAATGCCTTGCACAATTTTCTCATTTTGAATTGAATTACAGTACTGTATGAGCTACCAACTCAAACATCATTCTACGCATATTCAAGTATGGCATAATAGTCTAGCGTTCGCATCGCATGCGGGAGGTCGTATGTTGAAACTCCGGCCGGGTCATACTAAAGACTTGATAAAAAAGGGTACTAGTAGCCCAATTCAATATTTCTTCTCTCCTAATTTCATGACAGTGGTGTGACTTCTCACTTCACGACTTCATTTCTTCATGACTTCAAACGTTATGACATCTAATTCAGGAAGTCGAAGTTTTTAAGTTGGGGCAGCACCATCCCACACACCCACCCATACCCACACCAACCCTCCACCACTCCATTCACTGGGTTCATTCAACATAAACCTTGGCGAAGCGCTAGTGTTTACATGTACATTTCTCAAAGAAAAGTATTTATAGCAACTAACACATCTGATTATCGGGTTGCTGAAATCAACAAGACAATCTAACAATAGACTTCCCGTGTCGTCTATTATTTTAAACGTTTTAAATAACTCGGCATTTGCCGCAAACCACAAATCGTGATGCTGCTAGTATTTTCACTGTAATTTATGTCAATATTTAATTGTGTCATCCATCGTGTTAATAAAAAACAATTTTGATAGTTATATGAAGAAGAAGAAATAAACTATTACATAGTTTTTCATCATATAAACATACGTTTTACAAATATAATTTAAACACAATAGCAAGATTAGTACAGGTTCATAAAAAATAAAAAATAAAAAATATCACCCCATATGTAAATAACTAATTCGTTGTTAAATAGATAAGCCAATATACCATATAGTTTATTTGTTTGTTTGTTTGTATGGTGTTTTACGTCATTTTCAACACATGTAAGGTTATATATGACGGTCGATTTTTTGAATCGCTGAATCGTGGGGGCACAAACCTGTCTATTCACGGTACCCGTGTTGTCAGCAACAGAAACCGCGATAATAATCCCCGAGGTGACAATCATACGCGTGGAACTTCCGACAACCGTAGACGAGACGACTCTAACAGAAGCACATCCCGCTCTGATAGTGCTAATGACCATGGTCCGTCTAGGCAGAATGCACCTATTGGTCGTCCAAGTACTGGTACTACTACTAGCAACAGTGAACGAACCGGACGGAACAGTGGTAACCAAAGCGGAAGCAGTAACAGGCGTTGTGGTGGCTACCGAGGGAGATTTTAGATGCATGCCGGGTTTTGGAACGTTCGAGGATGGAACATTAATGTAGGAAGTGACAATTACTCTCTTAGATCCTCATGTGTTAATCACTTAGAGCTTGATATTATAGGAATTGCTAAGACCCATCTAAATGGAAAAGCTGGTTTAAAGCTAGATGGATGTCGCTGATTTGGTAATTACCGTAAGAACATGCATATCCGTGCTAAAACGGGTTCCGGTGGAATAGGTTTCTTTATTCGAAACGATATTTTTAATACGTTTAATATACATGTGTTAGACTGTTCCACAGAAGGTATACTGTGGTTAAAGATGCAACATAAATTTCAGAATGTTACGGTATTTCCATGTGTTTGCTACATTCCACCAGAAAACTCAAGTCGTAGTGTTGATGTCCATGACTTTTTTGACTCTCTGCTGGCTGATATATACACTTATCAAAATGATGGTATAGTTTATTTATGTGGTGATTTTAACAGTCGTTGTGGTGACATACCTGATTTTATTGCTGGTGTAGACACGATTTGTGATCGTAATGTTGTCGATTTTAAGACAAATTCTTACGGAGATATTTTAATTGATTTTTTAATTAATGTTAATATGTGCATGCTTAATGGGCGAAACTTTGTTGGCGACGATTTTACTTCTGTTCCTGTCAAAGGCTGTTCTGTGGTTGACTATTGTTTCATTATTTGAAGAGTTTAAAGTCACACGAACTGTTGATCTTATAAATCAGTCAAGTTATGCAAATGTCCTCGCTCCATCTGGCTTTCCAGACCACTCAGTTCTTACTTGGAGCATAAACCTAGGATTTTCTATCATGGATGATCCTTGTGTTCTGGATTCTGGTATAGATAATCAGTTTGATAGGTTTAATGTTAAAGCGGTTCCAGCCATGTTTCTATCAGATCAATAAGTTTTATTTCTAGTTAATACAACAATAACAGACTCGGAACGCAGCTTTCGAACACAAGAGCATATTGATATAGCATTTGACGGGTGGTGTGATCTTGTTAAAACAGATATGTACGCAAAGTTGCCTTACAAGTCTATACAATTTGGATGCCACAATAAAAGAAGAAACTGGAAAGCCATGGTGGAGTGCTGAACTTTCAAGGTTATGGAATAACGTTTGTCAGCTAGAGAAAATATGGTTACAAACTAGTGTCACAGAGTCAAAATATCCCATTTGGCATGTTGTCCAAATCCTATATTTTCCCTATATGTTGTGGCCCTCCTGTTCAATCCAATATACTAAGTGTCCGGTATTTGTCCATTGTCAGGTGAGTCCATGCTTGTTATGTCATGTGCATGTATACATCAGTGTGGTCGAGTGATCTGATTGGGTATGAATGAACCTTAACCTCTTCTTTATATGAAATATGAATTCCCGCAAATTGGGGAACGCTCGCACTAGGCCATTTTGAACAGTCGCCATTTTATAGATCGTTGACTGTATTTGCATTTACATGCACTACAACTATTACTAGAATATATCTTAAGAGATCTCGAATATACATCCATCCATGGTCACCTAATAAAGGAATAAAAGAAAACCCCACTGTACAGAGTTATGTTTGCACGACCCCGATGACAATGGCGCCCAACGTGATTTATTCCATTGTTGATCATGGATTGGACAACATTAGTGTGTATTATCAGACCAGGGCAGACCATACAGAGCTCTCAACGACTTTGAGGAAAATCCGGCCGGTTATACCAGTAAATATGCAGCTGCAGCGAAGTGTTGTATTTTCACCCCGCGGAACAGATTTTTTTTAGTGCACTACGTTTTGATTTAGCAATCAAACGATAATTTTTTGAGATCTCGACGGGAGTATGATTCATGTGGCTAGCCTGAAAGGAAGGATTCGGTTGTTCGAAATGGGGAGGATGTTGCGATTGTGAGACTCTACACGCGTCGTGTTGTGTTGGATGAAACAAACGTTTGGATATTGACAGTTTATTAGAGTTTGTGTGTTATTTAGTGTGAATTAGTTGTTCTTTATGCTAGACATGCGTATGGATGCTCTAGTTTTGTCATATTTTAGGAGTTAGATGGAAAACGGGTGAGTCTAGATATTGACCTTTTTATTTTGTTAACCTGTGTGTAGAATTACTTCTCACATATAAAAGTGCATGCCTTGGTCAAATATAAATCATAGGTTTACCTGCATACTGGCATAGCCTTTGGTTACAAACAGTATTTTTGTGGTATTCAGGGAATAATGTTTCCATGAGTACTCCTTACTCACAATTACCCAAACTACCTTTGTTTTCAGGGGATGAGCCAGCACCTAAGGGTGAAATCAATTATGAAGTTTGGCGTTTTGAATTTAAATGTATATTCAATGACCCTTCATTAACAGAACACCAGATGCATGCAGCCAGAATGTCCCTTAGAGGCACTGCTAGACAGATATTAATACCATTTGGAGAAACAGCTACTAGCAAGGATATTTTACAGAAACTTGATACTTTGTATGGGAATGTTTCTACCAATGAAAATGTCATGCAGAAATTTTATACAGCTGTCCAGCATGATTTGGAATCAGTTACATCTTTTGGTTGTAGCCTGGAAACCTTACTGCATATTGCTGTTGATAAAGGACATGTTAAACCTATGGCGAAGAATGACATGCTGATCCCTTAGAGGCACTGCTAGACAGATATTAATACCATTTGGAGAAACAGCTACTAGCAAGGATATTTTACAGAAACTTGATACTTGGTATGGGAATGTTTCTACCAATGAAAATGTCATGCAGAACTTTTATACAGCTGTCCAGCATGATTTGGAATCAGTTACATCTTTTGGTTGTAGCCTGGAAACCTTACTGCATATTGCTGTTGATAAAGGACATGTTAAACCTATGGCGAAGAATGACATGCTTCGTTCTAAGTTTTGGACAGGTTTACGTGATGAGACTTTGAAGTCACAGACTCGTCATAAATATGACACTGTTTTTTCATTTGATGCATTACTTCGTGAAATTAGGTCAGTGGAGCAGGAGTTGTCTCTTTCAGGTAGCAAGAGATCCCCCAATGTGCCATCGAGTGTACCATCTCATACTCATGTCAAACATAATCCAGTTTCAGTATCTGATCCATCTAGCAAATTGGACAAGATGGCTGATCAAATGTCGAAGCTCATGGAAAAACTTCAAAAGCTAGAGGAGAAAGTAGATAGACAAGAGGACTCAAGGCTACATCAAAGCACTAACCAACAAAGTTCTTTTTCAGGATACAACGATAGAGGTCATGGCAGAAGTTATCGCGGTTCTTCTGGGCCCAGTAGAGCTCACGATAACAGTAATAGAGGTCAATCGAGAGGAGCCGGACGCGGTATTTCTCGAGGAAGCCATACCTATTACAATGATAGAAACTGACCATCATTTAAACTTCTAACCTCCTCAGTTAAAGGGCAACGTGGGGAGGTGAATCATGTTCAACATGATAAAGACCCTGACACACCTAAAATTCCTAAACCTGAATTACTCAGTAGAATGGTTGGAAGTTCTAACCATAGTAAGATCAACATATGTGGTGTTGAATCTGATGCGTTGATTGATAGTGCAAGCATAGTTACTTGTATCTCAGAGGAATTCTTTCGTTCACTTAATCCTGTACCATCTCTTCGCAGTATGGATGATTTTGAACTGAACGTTTTTGCAGCTAGAGGAACTAAACTACCTTTCTCTGGATACATTGAAGCTGAGATTGTCATTCCATTTCTTTCTTCATCTGCGTTTGTTATCCCATTTCTGGTAATGCCTATGAAGGATTACGTCCAGTCTGTTCCTGTCATTGTTGGTACCAATGTCATCCGACTTTGCAAGAATGTAGACGATCATACTGAACCCGAAGAATGGCAGACAGCTATTGACAGTATGTGTACTGTCAAAAGTATCCCTGTTAGAACTACCAATAGTATTCCTTTTACTATTGCACCCCATCAAGTTGTTACTATTCATGGGTTTGCCAGGAAGTCCGGTAAGTTAGACAATGCAGTGACCGAAGTTGTTTCTTCTGCACAGTCTCAGTGTTACACCGTATGTCCTAGGGTTGTTTCTCTTTCGAAAACATCTGGCAAATCTGTTCGCATACCTGTTCGAGTGTGTAATCTGTCTGCTCATCCTATACGGATTTTACCAAAGTCAGTGATTTGTGCATTGAACGAAGTCAGTGTCCTTGACAGTTGGAAACCAGAGCCATCTGTGTCTAATCCTAGAGCAGTGGTAAAGGATCTCCCCTTGAAGATCTTGGAGTTCAGATCAACAAGGAGAACCTTACACCAGAGCAACTTAATAGGTTGACAAGTTCTTGGTTCTTGGGATCACTTGTTCTCCAAGTCAATAGTGGACTTAGGAAAGACAGATACTGTCGAACACCGTATTCATCTTACAGACGATGTACCCTTTAATCAACCCTTTAGGCGAATTTCTCCAGTTTTGTTTGAAGAGGTCAGACATCATCTTAAGGAAATGATAGAAGCTGGAGCAATACGGAAGTCGAAGAGTCCTTACTGTTCTAATGTAGTCCTTGTCAGGAAAAAGGACGGTTCTCTTCGCTTCTGTATTGACTTTAGACAGCTGAATGCAAAGACTATACGGGATGCATACTCTCTTCCTCGTATAGATGACACTCTAGATAGTCTCATCGGTGCCAAATACTTCAGTAAACTCGACCTTCGTTCAGGTTACTAGCAGGTCGAGATTGCTGAAGAAGATAGGCAAAATACCTCTTTTTTCTGTTGGGCCCTTAGGGTTCTTCGAGTGCAACAGAATGGCATTTGGCCTGATCAACGCACCTGCCACGTTTCGGCGTCTTATGGAAACGTGTATGGGCGAAATGAACCTCAAAGAGTGTTTGATCTTCTTGGACGATATTCTGATATTTTCGAAGACCTTTGAGGAGCATATCGAAAGGCTTGAGGGTGTGTTTGAAAGTCTGGCTAAGTACGGCCTGAAGCTCAAACCATCCAAGTGCGAGTTTTTCAAGACGTCGGTTACTTACCTTGGTCATGTGGTTACCGAAAGTGGTATTGAGACTGACCCTGAAAAGATCTCGGCGCTTACAACTTGGCCCATTCCTACCTCGGTGAAGACTCTAAGATCTTTCCTTGGATTTTCAGGGTATCACCGCCGTTGTGTTAAGGATTACGCCAAGGTTGTTAAGCCGCTGAACGACCTGTTAATAGGTCATCCCACTAACAAAGCATCTAGAAAATCTGGACTAGCCAAATCTAAATGGGAATGGGGCGAATCCCAAGAGAAAGCGTTCAATACCATTATTGGATTGCTTACTTCCCCTCCTGCGTTGGCTTATGCAGATTTCCAGAAGCCTTTTGTTGTACATACCGATGCTTCCATCGATGGTCTTGGTGCAGTGTTGTATCAAGAGCAAGATGGAAAGCAACGAGTTATTGCGTACGCAAGTCGCGGACTGCGTAAAAGTGAGCGCAACTACCCAGCGCATAAGTTAGAGTTTGTATGCCTCAAATGGGCCCTTACAGACAAGTTCCATTACTATCTGTATGGGAACAATTTTAAGGTATTGACTGACAGCAATCCATTGACGTATGTCACCAAGTCAGCGAAACTGGATGCCACAGGGCATCGATGGCTTGCAGCGTTAGCCAACTACAATTTTAAGTTGGTGTATCGACCTGGTAGGTTAAACGGGGATGCAGATTTTTTCTCACGTCCACCACAGCAAACAGAAATGTTTCCTGAGGTTGTTAGAGCTATCTGCAGCGCCGCATTAGCTTCCAGGGAAGTACTCCCACTTATTGAAAGTTTGGCCGTCACAGGTAGTGCAGAGTTGAGTTCTTTTGAATCCGAAGTCTCTTTGGATGCCCAAGACTTCAGCAGCATTGACTGGTGTAAGGAGCAAGCTGCTGATCCAGTCATCGATAGGGTTTTGCACTACTATTATGTTGGACATCGACCAGCATCAGAGGAGTGCAAATCGGATTCGACCGATGAACAGTGTTTCGTACGTGAATGGAAAAATCGTCAACTCACTGATGGAATACTGTACCGTAACACAACAGTAAACGGTGAGGATGTCCAACAACTTGTTTTACCCTCTGCATACAAATCCATTGCATTGAAGGGACTACATGACGATGTTGGACATCAAGGCCGTGACAGAACCTTAACTTTGGTTAAGAGGAGGTTCTTTTGGCCGAACATGGAGTCTGACGTTGAGTGAAAGGTTGCTCAATGTGGACGCTGTATTCGACGAAAGACCCTACAGTACCTCGTGCAAAACTTGTTCCCATTCAGACTTCTCGTCCAATGGAACTGGTTTGCATTGACTATTTATCCATCGAGCGTTCCAAAGGAGGGTATGAGGATATATTGGTCATCGCCAATCATTTTACTCGGTATGCCCAAGCATATCCTACCCGGAACCAGAGAGCACATACGACTGCTAAAGTGCTATTTGAACACTTTATTTGTCATTACGGCTTTCCAGCAAGGTTGCACAGTGATCAAGGTCGTAACTTCGAAAGTAACACCATCAAGGAACTGTGTAATATTGCTGGAATAGCCAAGTCTAGCACAACGCCCTATCATCCAATGGGGAATGGTCAGGTTGAACGCTTCAACCAGACCTTAATCAAGATGTTAGGTACGTTGGAAGACAATCAAAAATCTGATTAGAAGTCTTTTGGCACCGCTTGTACATGCATACAACGCCACAAAACACGATTCCACTGGTTTCTCTCCTCATTATTTGATGTTTGGATGGCACCCTAGGTTAGCAATAGCTGCTTACCTAGGCGTCAACAATACCTCAAATGAACATGTTAGTCGAGAGAATTACGTCGCCAAGCTCAGTAAGCGACTAGACTTTGCGTACAAAGTGGCACAGTCCCATGCTGACAAGCTTGCAGAGAAATACAAGACACATTACGACGCGAGAGTTAGAAACTCTGAACTCGCAGTCGGTGATCGTGTACTTGTAAGGACTGTTGGGTTAAAAGGGAAGAATAAGCTGGCCGATAAATTGGAGAAGGATACGTACATTGTCAGGGTATTCCTAATGAAGACGTACCAGTTTACCAAGTTAGGAAGGAAGTTGGTAAAGGTACCATTATAACTTTACATAGGAATCTTCTCCTTCCATCTGTCGCCATACCTTGTGTCGAACCTGATATTGTTACTGATTCTAACCCTACAAGACAGGTTAGAACCAGACCAAAATCCAAACAAGCACCGGTTCCAGATTCAGAAGAGAGCTCTGAATCTGACGCGGACAAAGAATCATCACTTGATGATGCTCCTAGATACGTCATTCCTGCGAGACGTGAAACAAGGTCTAGGCCTAGCCTTGTTTCTACATTCTCTGAGGACAGGACGGTCTCTTTTGCGAGGACATCAAATCACAGGTGTCTGAACAGTAACAGAAGTGTGCAAAATGATGTAACAACCTCTGCACCATTTACATGGTCTAGGAATAGTTCGTTAAAACGTTCTGAACCTTCTGGAACTGTTCAACAAGATGTGAACGACTCAAAAAAAGGGTAAAAATATCGGACAGGGAAAGCAGCATTCAAGGACGACAGTCAACCACAAAACACAAAAACAAACACGCAAACAGACAAACGAAAAGACAAAAGTAATAAAAAATGCAAACGACATCACAAACACAAAAGGGTTGACAATAGGGCTACCGCCTTGGAACGGTCAGTGGCAAAGTAGGCCACTGGGGGTTTAAACCGGTTCTAGGGTGCACCAAACCTCACACTTACCCTACTGTCATCCCATTCAAACAGGACAGTGTAAATAAAGAAATCCCTGCCATGATCTAAACTCTAACCAACAAGGCAGCATCAATAGGCAATATAAGTAAAACACAAATATGCTCGTGTAAATATAATACAAAAAAACAATAGCCTAGAAAGCCACAATGAAGGTACTCAATTACTTGGCAGAAGCCAGAGCAGTAAGAGAATACAACATTAAGGGCACGACAAGAAAGAACATGGACAAACATCAAACGCCACCGTCCCAACGATAAATAATTGCAACAACTGCACCTCTTAGCATTGCACTTATAAATAGAGGGAAACACCCTGCGTCTTGAATGAACTAAATGATTTCTGAAAGGAGACTTTACATGGTATTTCCTCAACCCCGGATATGACTGCTACTAGTGTGGAAACACCGTCCACAAGTATTCCGCCAGATATGTCGATGGCTTCTCCGCCTCCGCGTCGGTCAACACGCAACCGTAAACCGCCAGACAGATACGGACTGGGTTAGAGGTTGTCGTGTGTAGTTAGGTGGAACCGTAACAGGGGAGAATGTCACAGACAAGTGTACTTATGTGTACCACTTCAGTTATTTTATGATAAAGACGTATTTTAAAATGTTTGTTTTTATTTCAGTTAGCATACACCAACACAGTCACATTTATGTTACTGTGTATGTTCTTAGATGTGTTAAAATGACTGACTATAGTTTGCATAATGTACTATAAGTATAATGTGGTACAATATTATGTATGTAATTTACATTAATACAGGTTAAAATGATGCATTACAAGTCATTGGTTTATTGTATAAAGCATTGTATTATTTTTCAGCTGAAGTAATTGCTTCAGCTGGATGGCACCCAGTAACCATTTACACTAGCATTATTGAGTATATTGTATGTAGTAAATTGTCAGCTCAAGAATGCAATAAGATCTATAGAGTTGGTATTTCAGCTGAACGGATTTTATAGTTACTGTTATTTTAGAAGTGAATGCCAGGAGTCATTTTCTCTTAGCAGGGGAGAATGTCACAGAGTCAAAATATCCCATTTGGCATGTTGTCCAAATCCTATATTTTCCCTTTATGTTGTGGCCCTCCTGTTCAATCCAATATACTAAGAGTCGGGTATTTGTCCATTGTTTGTATATGTAAGTCAGGTCAGTCCATGTTTTGATATGTCATGTGCATGTATACGTCAGTGTGGTCGAATGATCTGATTGGGTATGAATGAACCTTAACCTCTTCTTTATATGAAATATGAATCACGCTTTCACTAGGCCATTTTGAACAGTCGCCATTTTATAGATCGTTGACTGTATTTGCATTTACATGCGTTACAACTATTACTAGAATATATCTTAAGAGATCTCGAATATACATCCATCCATGGTCACCTAATAAAGGAATAAAAGAAAACCCCACTGTACATAGTTATGTTTGCACGACCCCGATGACACTAGCAATGTCTCTGAAAAAAAAGAGTTTTAAGTCAGACTATTGTTCTGCTAAGAGAAAATTCGACCGAGAGGTACGGAGGTCGAAGCGTATTTTTTGGTACAAGATGCAATCTGATATTCTTGAGGAAGTACACGCCGACCAAACTCAGTTTTGGAAGTCGATAGGTAAGATCGGCATTAATCAAACTAAGAAACGTGTTATCCCTATGGAAGTACTCTTGGACGACGATACCTTGTTAACAAATGTAAAAGATGTTCTATATAAATGGGAACGGGATTTTAGTAATCTGTTTAATTCTAGTAATGTAATAGTTCCTGAAATTGATGATTATACGTTCTCCCCGTCTGACAACGGCCATACCAATATTGCATTGGATAATCATATTTCGTTGTTCGAATTTAAAAAAACTATTGACGATGCTAAAAGGGGTAAAGCTTTTGGTGTTGATTTAATACCGGCGAAAGTATTAAAACATGACACGTCAGTATTGTTTCTGCATGTTTTATTTAATTTCTGTTTCGATACTGGTGTAGTTCCCAGCCTATGGGGGAAAAGTATTATTAGTCCTATCCCAAAGACAAGTACCGCTGATCCAAGAGACCCTCTATCATACAGAGGCATTGTGCTCGCATCATCAATGTATAAATTATATAGTTCAATTTTGAATACTAGACTAACCGTATGGTCGGACTTAAATGACAAGATTACTGATGAGCAAAACGGTTTCAGAAAAAAACGTAGCACTATTGATCATTTATCCGCCTTAACGAATATTATAGATACTAGAAAAAGGTTATAGTTATCAACATTCTGTGCATTTATTGACTTTCGAAAAGCATTTGATTTCATAAATAGGGATAAGCTTTGGGAACGTCTACAAGATACTGGTGTTTCATGTAAAATGTTGACAGCAATTATGTCATTATATACATCTGTGTCTGCGTGTGTAAGAATCAATAATTCTTCTACTAACTGGTTTAGTGTCAATTCTGGACTGCGGCAGGGGTGCTCCCTGTCGCCAATTCTCTTTATTTGACTTTAAGAATCAAAGCGCTTGGTAGAGGTATAGAGCTTGCCAATGAACGTGTCTGTATAATGTCATATGCTGATGATATTGTTTTAAATGCCAATAATGAAGAGGACGTACAGTGTATGCTACACGAGCTTAGCGAATGGTGTAACACAAATGATATGTCTGTAAATAACAAGAAAAGTGGCGTTGTTCATTTTAGACCAAACTCTGTTTTAAAAACGGACTTTTCCTTTAAATGTGGAAATGATATTATTGATGTTGTAGATCGATATGTTTATCTTGGATTAACATTAAGTGAGCATTTAGATTATAATATTATGGCTAAGGTCATTTCCCAGAGCGCAAGTCGCGCTTTATGTTTACTGATCGCTAAATACAAAAGTATAGGCGGAATGCCATATGACGTGTTTACAAAGTTATATGATTCTCTTGTTTCATCCGTTATATCATACGGTGCTGCAATATGGGGATCGAAGACATTTTCTTGTATTAATGCAATACAAAATAGAGCCATGCGGTTTTATTTAGGAACTGGCAAATATACACCTCAGCTGCCATAGAAGGAGATATGGGCTGGGTGCCATCTTATATTAAACAAATGGAAATGTATTTGTATAGATTGTTTAAATCTGAATATATTGTTTAACCTTATGTTTACACTAATACTACCATTAAAGCACAGGTCTGCATTTGCCAAATTTAGAAGTGGGGTCGCACCCTTAAGAATTGAAACTGGTCGATATGAAAATCTAAGAGAAACTCAACGCTTTTGTCCCTTTTGTGTTTAAGAGTTTGAGGATGAAAAACATGCTATTTTAAAGTGTAGCATGTATGTTGACATCAGAAAGGTCTTGTTAGACAAGGCATATTCTTTTTGTCCGGATTTTGTAAATTTAAACGATATGGATAAAATGATTTACATTATTTCCAATAAGGAGATGATTCGATTATGTGCCAAAACCTGTTTTAACATTCTTCAAAAACGGAATGCTGTTTTATATACATAGTAAATAGTAGTTCTGTGAAAATTATAAAGCATGTTGTCTGTTTTACAATTCAGGGTATATAATATACCTATTATTTACATAAATATATATAAATTTTTTAATACATGTTTTGTTTGCTGTGGTTTAACTATGTTTTAACTATAAATAAAAACTAAATTTGTATGCATATATACTGAATTTATATCATGCTTTTATAATGCATCTACAATCATAATTTTAGAAATCCTAGTATATGTCTTCTATGGTGTATTAAGCGTGGGGACTTCCCTATCTAATATAACCATAGCTGAAATATATATATATATATTTATATAAATAAAAGCCTATTCGATTGATCCCTTTGGGGTATTGCTTCAGTAGTGAGTCTGATGTGTGACACGGCTGGTGCAATATATCCAGGACTAATCGAATAAGTTAAATGTCTATCATATTGTTTTATTGTTGTGAATGTGAAATTTAATTGCATATAGTGTCTTGTAATTATTTTAGAATGGCATAGTTAAAATCATGTGTAATGTTTTATTGTATATACTATTGCACTATGACGAGACTTAAAGAAACTATAAAACTATCTTCCATCACACCCTCACGGCAAAGTTCGAGCAGGTCTAGGTTAACCTGACAGTAACTGTTCGTATATTATTTCAAATATTAGATAGTTTTAATTGTCGATCAAATAAAGTTTTCGTCAGGTTAAATTTCTAAATAGAATAATTATCCTGTAATTAATCATGCTTGATTGGACATTTGCGGGTAGAACGCGCCGTTCTTGTGAAGAGGTGAGAAAAGGCAGACGCTTTTATTACCCCGATATCCGCTCTGGCGGCAATAAATGATAAATTAAAAGTAATAAAAGTGATGTTTATATGGGTTTACACAATGCATTTGGCCACTTACCTTTTTTTTATTAGTTCAACTGCTAGATGTGTTTTGTAAGTGTTCATGAATACATTAGACTGTTTTTTAGTACAAATAGTCAAATACGAAAAACAAAAAGTGCGTGTGAATTTTAGGAATAGTTATAAACTAGAATTTATCATCAATCGGTATGTACACTTTTAATTAAAAAATAAATAAATAATTTACAATCGTGCATATAGATGTGTACTGTGTGTAGATATTGGTTTCTATAATGCAGTAAGTGTTAAGGCACTAACCTTATTCTCACACTATTCAACACTACTCAAATAAGAAATTTAAAAAAAAGTATACGAAAAAATCGTATTTCTACTTGAATAATCTATACATTTGTGATGCCACAAAATAATATTAACACCACCTGAACTTGTTTCCTCGCTTCCAAGATCATTAAAAAGTCCCATTAATATGATTAGATTAAAGTTACGCCTTACTAATTTCCTCGGACGATCGAGATACAGAAAATCGTACTGTTTGTCAGTTGCTTTTTCTGTACTGCTCTTTGCTAACACACTGTTCGTTGGAAAGCATACCCAGCTCACGATTAACTGGTGTTGTGAAGAAAATGTAATGAGAACAGTTTAAACGAATGTCTTTGGGAGTTTTGTAATAAGATTGTCACAAGTAAATCACACAACAATTCTTATGCCTGCCTTGGATGAATTAATCGACAATATCATTTGGGTTACGCTCGCAAACATAATCATCAAAAATAGCTATTTTTTGAGTATCAGAATCCAGATCATTCACATGGATAACTTGATCGTTTGAACACTCCAGTATATCTTCGACTGGAATAGTATTCTTTTTTGCTATCTTTTCAAGTTTTTGCGACAAGACCTGATATTTCGACTGTTCCAAGTTTTTAGCAAACAAATATATCTTGTCATAGTAATCTAAAGGTTTCAGCAACATGTGAACTAATGTGTTTGTCTTGCCAGATCCTGAATTACCACATACAAGCATTCTAAAACAGCAGTCTGGCATGAAGTTCCATATCTATTTGAAATTACCGTTGTCTGTCTTCATATCATAGTTTGGAATTTCCATTATAATAATACTTGGATAATACTCAACTAATCTTAACTCTTGTTAAGTTAATATAACCCTATAGTATACATGTCTTTGTTAAAGTGGAAAGAATTAGCAGATAAAATGAAAATATTGAATTATCTTGTTAAAGAATTTGAAAATAAAGTTATTCAAAAAAGACTAGAAAGAGGAGCTAGCAAGGATTTATACCAAAAAATGCTCGAGCCAGTAACTAGTGGAATAACAGAGCAAACAAGACAGCTAGCTGAACATTTGGTTACCCTTCCAGAAATACGCCAACAGTTGGCTATACTTCCGGAGGCACTACGCCCGCAATTAGCTGCCCCGCCTGAGCGTGGAGCTATAGCTCCACCGTAACCACCACCACCACCACCAACGCTACTACCACCACCGCAACCACTCGTTTTTAAACAAGAGGTCAATGACCTTGAAGCTCTACTGATAGATTTTGATAGCTAGGTGAAGTGAAGTTTCATAAAAACTGTCAAGTAGTTTCAGAGGAGTAGTCGCTACAAGTTGAAGTTTTTACTATATAACTCTAGGTAAACAAAGATGGCCACTGGCAGCCATGTTTAATGTCGAATCAAAATAATTTTTGACAAGGATCAACATCTTGTCATGCTGATCATTTCAGAAAAAGTCCCATATCAATATCACTTACAGTGTTCAAGAAGTAGTCGCTACAAACTTGTTTTTAAAAATCTATGTTTAGCTGTGGTGGCCATCTTGAATTTCCAGCCGACCTGAAATTGTGCTAGGATCAACTAGACATCAAGAGCAACATTCCTGTGAAGTTTCATGAAAATCCGTCTAGTGGTTTCAGAGGAGTAGTCACTACACATTTTTACTATACAAACTCTTATGTAAACAAAGATGGCCACTGGCAGCCATGTTTAACGTCGAATCAAAATAATGTTTGACTAGGATCAACATAATGTCATGCTGATCATTTTAGAAAAAGTCCCATATCAATATCACTTATAGTTTTCAAGAAGTAGTCGCTACAAACTTATTTTTTAAAAATCTATTTTTAGCTGTGGCGGCCATCTTAAATTTTTGGCCGACCTGAAATTTTGCTACGATCAATTGGACATCAAGAGCAACATTCCTGTAAAGTTTCATGAAAATCCGCCAAGTAGTTTCAGAGGAGTAGTCGCTACAAGTGTTTACTATATAACTCTATGTAAACAAAGATGGCCACTGGCAGCCATGTTTAACGTCGAATCAAAACGATTTTTGACAAGGACCAACATCATGTCATGCTGATCATTTTAGAAAAAGTCCCATATCAATATCACTTACAGTTTTCAAGGAGTAGTCGCTACAACTTGTATTTTAAAAATCTATTTTTAGCTTTGGCGGCCATCTTGGATTTTGCATCAACATGAATTTTTGCTAGGATCAACTAGACTTCATGGGCAACATTTCTGTAAAGTTTCATGAATATCCATCCAGTAGTTTCAGAGGGGTAGTCGCTACAAGTTTTTACTATATAAATCTATGTAAACAAAGATGGCCGCTAGCGGCCATGTTTAAAGTCGCATCGAAATAAATTTCGACAAGGATCAACATCATGTCATGCTGATCATTTTAGAAAACGTCCCATATCAATATCACTTACAGTTTTCAAGAAGTAGTCGCTACAAATTTATTTATTTTAAATCTATTTTTAGCCGTGGCGGCCATCTTGAATTTCCGGCCAGCCTGAAATTTTTCAAGGATCAACTAGACATCAAGAGCAACATTCCTGTGAAGTTTCATGGACATCCGTCAAGTAGTTTCAGAGGAGTAGTCGCTACAAGTTTTTACTATATAACTCTATGTAAACAAAGATGGCCACTGGCAGCCATGTTTAACGTCGAATCAAAACGATTTTTGACAAGGACCAACATCATGTCATGCTGATCATTTTAGAAAAAGTCCCATATCAATATCACTTATAGTTTTCAAGGAGTAGTCGCTACAAACTTGTATTTTAAAAATCTATTTTTAGATTTGGCGGCCATCTTGGATTGTGCATCAACATGAATTTTTGCTAGGATCAACTAGACTTCATGGGCAACATTTCTGTAAAGTTTCATGAATATCCATCCAGTAGTTTCAGAGGAGTAGTCGCTACAAGTTTTTACTATATAAATCTATGTAAACAAAGATGGCTGCTAGCGGCCATGTTTAAAGTCGCATCGAAATAAATTTCGACAAGGATCAACATCATGTCATGCTGATCATTTTAGAAAAAGTCCCATATCAATATCACTTATAGTTTTCAAGAAGTAGTCGCTACAAACTTGAATTTAAAAAATCTATTTTTAGCTTTGGCGGCCATCTTGGATTTCACATCAACATGAATTTTTGCTAGGATCAACTAGACTTCATGGGCAACATTTCTGTAAAGTTTTATGAATATCCATCCAGTAGTTTCAGAGGAGTAGTCGCTACAAATAAAAGTTAACGGACAGACGGACGGACAGACGGACAGACGGACGACGGACGCCGCACCACGGCATAAGCTCTGCTGATCTCTGATCAGTAGAGCTAAAAACCGGCTACCAAGCAAACCGCAGATTCTAAAGACCGGACACAGCCGACTGATTATATGGAGGAATAGAAGCGGACAAAAGAGTCTGGACCAAAATTAAGAAAAACTCCAGAAAAAGTGCCCAGATCAAAACCTACGGGAGAATTATATGAAAAAATCAAACAAAAACTTACTTCAGCTAATCCTGAGGAAGAAATACTAGAAGAAGAAGAATGAGAAGAAGAAGAACCTGCTGCGAGGCTTAAGGAACCAACGTATAATGTTGACTTGGATGCTGGCATGGATAAAAAAAGTACTTGATGAGCATGGTTTGCTAGTCCCATCTAAAATACCAGATATTATGAATGAGGATACTGATTATGAAAAGTATGTCAGAGAGAGAGGCTAAAAAACACGCAAAGAACTGTCTGACAAGTTAAAAGGTCTAAACATACGAGTAAACAACCTCAGCAAAGAAACACTTAATGAAAGGTTTCAAAAATCGGGAACTACAAGAACTGATGATATGCTTACAGAATTAATGGATAACCCTAAATTACGAAAGAAAACTTTAACCCCGCTTAAACCTGAACGTGATGAGGTGGTTGATGAAATGAAAGCTATAGAGTTTTACATAGAGAAGTTACCAGAACGAGTTAAGACAGCTAGCGAGACTACAAAAAATACTTCCGGCGAAGGTATGCAGCAAACAAGAAATTCATACAAAATAAGCAAAGATGGTCACTACGGTATGTTGCAAATTGATGTACCTAATCTTGTTGGTCATCACAAACTAATTGCTAGACAAGGAGGGTCAGTTGTGCTAGATTTGAAAGTGGATGATGATTTTATTGATTTGGTGACAAAGCGTTACAACAATGGAAAAGCATACTCGAAGCTATCTCAAAATGCATTCAAGGAACTAACAGAATTATCAGATTTACCAATTCATAAAAGTTCTTCAAAGTACAAGAAGATTTTATGAGGTTGTGCAGAATATTACAATAGTCCCGATGATCTGGTTAATGATCTAGAGTTAGTATGTGGGAGTATCGAATCAGGAAATAATAGTCCACGGATGATAAATAAAGGTATTATCATAATCGACGAGCTATTAAAATATGGTAATATATCAACCGGAGAACACGAGCAATTGTTTTCTAAATATTTCAATTAATCTAACTGTTATAATGAAAGAAATTAAAAGCAAGGAGGAATTAATTATTTACTTGACTCGACAAGCGGCAGCATACAGACTTAGTTACAAATTATGTGGTAGAATTAACACGGGGTTGCAAATCCCAAGTGGGATAATTGGTTGTACCGCTGCATTGGTATTAATCCCCGCAGTTCCTGTTTTCATAGCTATCGTTGGAGCAATTCCCCCAATAATTGCGGTTTTGATGAACACAACTAAAATAGCGGAGAAAAAAGGTTTTATTAAAATCATATCATAGGAGTTTCAAACAACTTCTTTCATATGTGCAAACATCTAATATGCCAGATGGGGAGATAATTCCATCATGTTTTTCTAAAATACTCCACCTGCAGCAAAATGATAGTTTTACTGAGCCCTTGGAAAGGTATATTGAGAAGTATAAGTTAAACGGCTACTAAACCAGTTATTTTTCAACTTGTTTCCATATGGCATCGTACTTGTCTCTAGTAGCTTTTGTCTTAATTGGTTTTGTTTCTTTTTTTATGTCTAATAGCTCGAATATCTTCTGGAAAATGTAATTAAATTCAATTACTCTTTTCCGGCCTCCTATCTTATCTAAAAAAATTACAGTCTTGTAAAACAAATCCTCGCATCTCTGCTTGTCTATTGGGGATAAATTGTACCCCCCAAAAGTTTTTCTAGATGTTATCTTCTGTGATAAACGCTCTTCTTGCGAAATCCCCGATAATCTGCAACAAAGATCATATCCATTGTGGGTCCCACATTCCAAACAAATACGTTCCCTATCAAAAACCTCGCAAGTGCTATTACAATTTGCGCATGCATAGGTGAAATTGTAACAAAGTCTATACCCAACACAATTTTTACAGTGCGTCTTTTTGTCGACTATGTAAAACAAAAAACAATCCATGCAAAATTCAGAAGAATAAAAAACACCTAATAATCTCTTACAATATAAACAGTTCATCATATAATATACTATTATTATTATTTATTTAATTAGGGCTTAAAAGAATAAGAATAGTATAATATTATATGGTATACACAGATGATATAGAAAGTCTCAGAAAAGATTGCGAAAAGCAGGCTGTGTTAGTTGATTTTGAGGGTACAAATAAAATTGACAGAGAACTATTATTTTTTGCAAACTTCAAGGATTTGTTTGAAAAGATTATAACTGACTCTCAAAAGATGAAACTCTCGTGGAAAATAAGAAAACATGATGTAAAAAGATTCAACAGATTGCGTGATAAAATGATCACACGAGCAACTAACGGTCTCATAACTATTGCTTTTTTTATTTATTACTACGGTAAGTTATTGAAAGAGGGAATTGATATTATTTTTTATGCCGGTTAAATTAATTAATTAGGGCTTAAATAATTCTGTATTATATATATTATATAATGAGTGTAAAAGAAATCGAAAGATCCCCGAAACAATATAGTAAGGTTTTCTCTGTAGGTATTGTGGATAGATTAAGTCCACTCGCTCAGCTTCGTCTGACGCGAAAAACAGTCACAGAATTCCTCAAGGCCGAATTACAAAGAACTAAAGGATTTAAATTATGTGTTACTTTGAAAATGACTTTCTCCAAGACAGCTAAAATCAATATTGTAGAGACAACTACATACAAAACAGCTTACTTTACATCAAAGGCGGCAATAATCTTAAATGAAAAGGATATCAAGGGTGCTTTAGATACAGCAACTAATGAAATTAGGGAAATAATTGGAAACTGGCTCTGGAATGGAAGTGGATGGGTAATTGAATCAGTGGATATGCATTATGTAAACAGGGTGAAGTATAAGCCATTGAGGGGTAGCTCTTATCTGAAGTTACCAAAAGAACTTTCTCACCATATGAAAGGTTTAATAAATATAATAAATAAAAAAGATGATGAGTGCTTCAGATGGTGTCATTTGGCATATAAATTTCCAGCAGCAATACATCCAGAAAGAATAACAAAGTATAAAAAGCACATTGTTGATCTTGATTACGCTGGAATTATATTTCCTGTAACATTAAAGCAAATTCCCAAAATAAATAGAAAAACAAAACAATATATGTTTTAATATATTTTGATATGAAAAAAGTGGGGTGTATCCTCTGTACATATCAAAAAACAGAGCTGGAGAAGAATGCGATATGCTTTTGATTGTTGAAGAAGAAAAAAATTATTATGTGTGGATAATAGATTTTAACCGGTTGATGTTTAATCAAACATTACATTCAAATAAAAAATGGTTCTGCAAAACATGCCTGCAATGCTTCAAATTCGAAAAAGTCTTAGAAAAACATAAACCTGATTGTCTTTCTTTGAATGGCAAGCAAGCAATAAAAATGCCTTTTGCGAGTGAAAAGGTTTTCTTTAAAAACTACAGCAGGCAATTAATGGTTCCACTTGTTATATATGCCGACTTTGAAGCAATAACGGAAAAAAAATCTCTTCAGCTACAAATAATTAAAAAAACTCGTGTACAGATGCATAACAACAACATACTGATTGTGGTTATGGAAACAAGGCTGTCTGCTGCTATGATGACAAATATTCCAAACCGGCTGTTACATACAGAGGACCAAATGCCGTTTATAAGTTTTTAGAACAAATGATAGAGGAAGAAAAATATTGTAAAAAACTGCTAGTGCTTGTTTTAAAAAAGATTTGACAATGTCATATTTGTGATAAACGATATATGACGTGTGATAGAGCAGTTAGAGATCACTGCCACATAACTGGGAAGTTTAGAGGAAGTGCCCACGATGCATGCAATCTCAGTTTCAAGTTGACTAAAAAGATACCTGTTGTGTTTCATAACTTGAGAGGCTATGACGCTCACTTTATAATGCAGCACATTGGAAAGTTCAAAAAACGATAAATGTTATACCAAATAACATGGAAAGGTATATGGCTTTCATGTTGGAGTCAAATTTGGTGTTTATAGAAAGTTTCCAGTTTATGTCACAGTCACTCGATAACTTGGTGAAAAAAAATTCCGTTGTTTAAATATATCTCTCAAGAATACTCTGATGAAAAGTTAGAACTGCTAAAAAGAAATGTTTACCCGTATGATTATATGGATAGCTTTGAATGCTTCAAGGAAAAACAATTGCCTGACAAGAAAAGCTTCTACTCTCAGTTAAATGATGCAAATATTTCAGATGAAGGTTATGAGCATGCTAAAAAAATATGGAAGACATTCAAGATCAAAAACATGGGGGAATATCATGATCTGTATTTGAAAAAGCGATGTTTTTCTGCTAGCTGATGTTTTTGAGAGCTTCAGAAAAATGTGCTTTGATTATTACAAATTAGATCCTTGTCATTACTTCAGCAGTACCGGTTTATCTTGGGATGCCTGTTTGAAAATGACTGGGATTAAACTTGACTTGATTACTGATACTGATAAATATCTGTTTGTGAAAAAAGGAATGAGAGGTGGTGTGAGTTATATTGCGACTAGATATTCGAAAGCTAATAATAAGTATATGAAAACTATGATAGTAGTAAACAAAGTAAGTATATATTGTATATTGATGCTAACAACTTGTACGGGTGGGCGATGTGTCAGCCTTTACCAACTGGTAATTTTAAATGGTAAACAATTTACCGACCTTCTTAAGAGGTGTGTACTATTCAAACCATTAATGGTATGGAAATACGTAATATACCAAAATGTTAAGCATATGTTAGGCTAGACTTAAGCTGCATTTTACTTCCGCTGTCTTCAAACATCTGTGGTAGGAATAGCAAAATGTGATTTTTGTCCCATGGTTGCCCGGTCTCCCCTAATAGTTGCATGCTTGCATATTTGCTTTTCCTTTTGGTTTCATGTAAAAATACATTATAAACAAGAGGTCAATGACCTTGAAGCTCTACTGATAGGTTTAGAAAGCTAGATCAGCATTCCGGTGAAGTTTCATGAAAATCGTCAAGTAGTTTCACAAGAGGAGTCTCTACAATTTTTTACTATATATCTCTTGTAAACAAAGATGACCGCTGGCAGCCATGTTTAACGTCAAATCAAAATGATTTTCAACAAGGACCAACATCATGTCAATTTTTTATTTTCAGGAAGTAGTCGCTAAAAATTAGTTTTTTTAATCTATTTTTAGCCGTGGCGGCCATCTTGAATTTCCGGCCGGCCTGGAATTTTGCTAGGATCAATTAGACATCAAGAGAAATATTCCTGTGAAGTGTCATGAACATCCGTCAAGTAGTTTCAGAGGAGTAGTCGCTACAAGTTTTTATTATATAACTCTATGTAAACAAAGATGGCCACTGGCGGCCATGTTTAATGTTAAATCAAAACAATTTTCAATAAGGATCAACATCATGTCATGCTGATCATTTTAGAAAAAGTCCCATATCAATATCACTTATAGTTTTCAAGAAGTAGTCCCTACTAACTTGTTATTTAAAAATCTATTATAGCCGTGGCGGCCATCTTGAATTTCTGACCGATCTGAAATTTTGCTAGGATCAATTAGACAGCACGAGCAACATTTCTGTGAAGTTTCATGAAAATCCGTCAAGTTGTTTCAGAGTAGTAGTCGCTAACAGTGTTTATTATATAACTCTATGTAAACAAACTTTTTTTTAAAAAATATATTTTTAGCTTTGGCGGCCATCTTGGATTTCACATCAACGTGCATTTTTGCTAGGATCCACTAGACATCATGGGCAACATTCCTGTGAAGTTTCATGAAATCCATCCAGTAGTTTCAGAGGAGTAGTCGCTACAAAAAAAAACGTTTACGGACGGACGGACGGACGACGGACACCGCACCACGGCATAAGATCTGATCATCTTTCATCAGTAGAGCTAAAAACACATAAGGTTACATTTTTTCATAAGGTTACACTCCACTAATTTTTATGTAAGACCACATATTTATACCCCCGCCAAACAAGGTTTATTTGATTTTCCATTTTGGTATGATGTGAACATACTTATTGAAAACCATATATGGTTACATTCCACTAATTATATAATTATAAGACTCCACTAATTTTACTGAAGACCACATATTTTAATTATTTGTAACGTTATTTAACAGATAATCAGGTAATTGTTGCATAATTTCTTTTCCTTTTTCTTATTTGCTATGCGAGACCAAATATTTTTTAATTATATGTGATTGAGACTCTGCTCAGCACAAACTTCAGAGTATTCCCACGCATCCATATTAAGGAAATGATACCTATTTTGACTGGACACCAATACGGGAGTATTAATCACCTTCACATAATTTGCATTAAATTTGTTTTTTAGTTAATTTGTATGAAAATACAGCATCAGTACCTTTTTTGAGGATACACACATATTCAAACAGCTCACAGCTATCCAGCTGGCTTGCAGAATGTCGGTGGTTCTACTCAGGTGCCCGCCCGTGCACGAAAATTGCCCGGAGGGGCACCTGAGGTCTTCCTACACCAGTGGAAGCTGGGGGTGGGGGGGGGGGGGGGGGGGGGTACGTTTTTTCAATGGAAATAACTCGTTTATTCAAGAAAAGTAAGGAAACAACTCTTTTTTTTAGGGAACGTAACTCGTTTTATTTTGAAGAAGAGTAACTTGAAGGAAAGAGTAAGAATAAACCCGGTGTGGGGTGGGGGTGTTTATTTTTTTTCCAGGGAAGTTACTTGTTTTTTCCAGGGAAGTATCTACTTTCATCAGTGGAAGTATCCCCTTTTTTTCAAGGGAAGCAACTCGTTCAAGGGAAATAACTTTTTTTCAGGGGAGGTAACTCACTTTTTCAAGGGAAATAACTCTTTCAAAGGAGGTAATTTGTTTCTTTTCGAATGAAATAACTAGTTCTTTTAAGGTAAGTTTTACTTCTTTTCAAGAGAAACAACTGTTTTTTCATGGGAAGTAACTTGTTGTTTTCAAGGGAATTAACTCTTTTTTTTCAAAGAAAACTCCTTTTTTAGGGAAGGCATCTCACTCTATTTTCAAGGGAAGTAACAGTTGTTGTTTTCAAGGAAAATCAAAAAAAATCAGGGCAGATAACTTCTTCAGGGAAGTAACTCGTTTTTTCAAGGGAAGTAACTATTTTTTCAGTGGAAGTAACCCGTTTATTTACAAGGGAAGTAACTCGATTTTCAAGGAAAATAACTATTTTTTCAAGGGAAATAACTCGCTTTTTCAGGGAAGGTCATTTGTTTCTTTTCAAGGGAAATAACTGGTGTTTTCAGGGGAGGTAACTTGTCTTTTTCAAGGGAAATAACTATTTTTTTCAAGGGGAATAAAGCTTTTTTCAAAGGAAGTAACTCGTTTTTTCTAGGTTAGTATCTGTTGTTTTTTTAAAAGGAATAAAAAAAAATTCAAAGGAAAGAAACCCGTTTTTTTTCAAGAGAATTACCATTTACCATTTTTTCAAGGGAAATAAATCGTTTTTTCCAGGGATGCAACTCGTTTCTTTTCAAATAATGTAACTCTCTTGAAGGAAAATAAAAACAATTATTCAGGGGAGGTAACTTGGTTTTTGTAAGGGAACTAAATTCTTTTTTTTATCAAGGGAAGTAACTTTTTTTCAGTGGAGGTAACTCCTTTTTTCAAGGGAAGCAACTCCTTTTTCAAGAAATAACTCTTTTTTAAAGGGAAGTAACTGTTTTTTAAAGGGAAGTAACTGTTTTTAAAGGGAAGTAACTGTGTTTTTTCAAGGGAATTAAAAAAAAATCAAGGGAAGTAACTCATTTTTTTCAAAGGAAATATCTTCTTTTCAAGGGAAGTAATTTTTTTTCCAAGGGAAATAACTATTTTTATCAATGGAATTAACTCGTATTTTTCAAGGGAAGTAACTAGTAAATCTTCTTTTCAGGGGAGTTAATCTTTGTTTCAATGGAAGTAACTATTTTTTTAATGGAAATAACTGTTTCTGCAAGGGAACTAACTCGTTTTTGAAGGGAAGAAACTTTTTTCGAGGAAAGTAAAAAAAATTTCAAGGGAATCAAGTATTTGTTCCAAGGGAAAAAACTCTTTTCCAGGGAAGTAACTTCTTTTTTTCAACAAAAGTAGCTCATTTTAAGGGAAGTAACTCGTTTTTCAACGGAAATAACTCTCTTTTGTTCAAAGGAAGTAACTTGTTTTCAAGCGTAGTAACTCGTTTTTTCAAGATTTCAGAGAAGATTTGTTAAAGCTGTAGTCCATATTTTAACTTGTAATAACTCATGAATATGAATGAGTCAAGTGTGAAGTAGTTTTAAATCGACGAACACCCTAAAAGTCAGTATATAAGCAGAAATCGATGCGTAATATTTCACATTTTTATTTAGCCTCCGTACAGGTAACATCAATAAATATACGTCTCTAGAATATGTGATAAAAAAATAGTTGCCTGGAACGGGATTTGAACCACAGCCTTGCACTTGTAAGTTTTGAAAGATGTACGCTGAACCACTAGACCACTGCTATTTATTGGTATGTTGTAGCATTTTTAACAGTAAATAGGCACTACGTAAAAACAAGCGCGCACACACAAACTCATCAAGAGCTCAATAACAAGTCAAGATTTGTTTGATTTGAGGCAGAGTATTAGATTCATATTGAGAGGGCTGGCGTGGCGGATTTGTAACCGGAGGCTCCGGGTTCAATCCTCCGTGGTGCCACTGAGTTTCGTCGGTGTGTTCTTGGGCAAGACACTTTCCCTTAGCCCCGTCCGTCGGCTGGGGACGTAAACCGGGCGGTCCCGAGTATCGGTCTTTCCTCCGAGCACATTAAAGAACCATAGGAATCCATTCGATAATAAGAGTAGGGCAGGTTCCCGGATTCCTTTGTATCCTTCCCCTCTCTCTGGGGCGGCTCTAAATGACTCTGTGTTGATGAGCCGTTAAACAACATTCAATTCAATTCAATTAGTTTCATATTGACAACACCAGGCAATGTTAATTTACACGTGCGACAATATGGACTACATATTTATTGATCCATCTTTAGTTGCGTTCAAATATGTTCAGTTAATTTGCCTCATAATATATGGTAGTTAGTATACTATTTTCTCAAGAAGCATTGTTGTTCAGTGGATAGAGCGCCGGACTCAGAAGGTCGTGTGTTCGAGCCCCGAATAATAGTTAACTTTTTTTCCTGTAAAAATTACCGTTACCTGTGTATAGGTATGATGTGCACTGGTCGATTTCCTGCGCTATATTTGTTCGCTTAAATACCGGATTTCGACATGAGCTGGTGAACATGAAGTTAAAATAGACACGCCTACAAAGAAGAAATCGATTGATACAGGGACTCTGTAGCTGGATCAGCCTTGTGAAGTTTTGTCACAATTGACGAAGCCGTTACTGAGAAGTTGTTCAAGCTAAAGTTAACGACAGATGGCTCCGGCGAGCTGAAACGGTATTATTTCCTAACTGAGCGCTGCCTAGCGGGGCATATACGCTTGTCGTTGCCAAGGTTAAGTTTTTTCAAAGGGAAATAATTCAAATATGAACCACAGAGTAATATGGGCCTTCATAAGATGTCTTCATTGGATCATGTTGAAGATATGTTCAGTTTCATTGTTGTACATCTAATACTTTGCCACAATCACTTGTAAAAGGCAAGGTTAAGTTCCTGCCTTTTTTCAAAGGGAAATAATTCAAAAGATATTAACCAGAGTTATTGGCCTTTATCAGCTGTATTGATTGGATCACACTGAAGATGTTTACAAAGTTTTATTGTTGTAGACCTTTACTTTGGAAGATATAAGCCACAATCAGTTGTCAGGTAAACGTTAACGGTCAGATGGACCGACAACACCATGACATAATAAATTATGTGCCTATGGGTGTATAAAAAAATGCCCGTTTCACTAATATATGAATTATTTATGTATCAGTTTAACCTTTTTTCGTAAAAACAAGCGCCTCAAACAATAGTTTATCCTGGGGCCAGGAATCTTTATGTGGATAGCTTTACTAAGGTGCCCATCCATGCACAAAAATTGCCCAGAGGGGCACCTAAGAGTCTTCCTGCAACAATGGAAGCTGGAAAGTCGCTGTATGACCTTAGCTGTTGGTGTGATATTAAAATCCAATTTAATTCCAACAATAGTATGCAGCTTAAACCGAAGTCTTTTAATGCAGTGCTTTTAATTCTGTTCATTCTTGTTCAGAGTTATTGCTCTTGTAAGCCCTACTGGTCGTAGACCATGAAAGCTTGGGGTTTTTTCATCCTAAAATTACCCCCAATAATACCCCAATAGTAGTAATACCTTTCTAAAGATTGAAAGAGTGATCTCCCCTATTTATAAGAAAACTAACCCCAGGCTAGTCCACCCCAGAATTTCACACTGGTAAATAAATCTGAAGTTGGTAATAAAAACTTAATACAAAAATAAGCATCTTGTTATATAATTTTATTAATTTAATTTCATTTTATTTTGAAAAAATCTGTTCTAATTATACAAACATAGAGCACATTTGGTAGTGTAAATTATAACTTTCACATGACATCATCAAAATAATTTGACCAATCAGTGATCAATAAAATAAAAGACCTCCACATTCTGGTAGGGGGTAAACTCGGTGTTTATCGTTGGTGCTCAACTGACTTTAGCCCTTTATAAAACTAGTTTGTAGTGATAATTATATTAAAAGCTTTATTTTTTGTGTACATCTATGTATCCTCTTTTGGTGTTGTCTAATTTTAAAACACCAATATGGATACATTTAATTTAAATCATGGTCTCATATTTCGTTTTTCATATAGAGATTGAGGATAAAGTCCGAGTAAACCCTTTTATTTTCACCTACTGAATATTTCGACCTACCGGAAGTTGACCGGATGTCAAAGTTATGAATCTTTGAAAAAACAACATCTAAATATACCTTTTGAGATCAATTTGAAATGCTACCAACGTGTAGAACATTGAAATAAGATTCATGAACAAGGTTGGTATATACAATAATGGCACTTTTAACCATAGCACATATGTGCAAAATATGTATTTAAAGCACAGTTGGCATGAAATGCTTATATTCTGCTGTACTCAAAGTTTGCTAAGCACCAAACCATTTTTGCCTTTCACCCCAAATACCGTGGGAAACTGTATTTTGTAGGGCAACATGCAAACTAGAACTATCACTGAAGGTGATAAATACACCCACTTTTTGATCTGTTGTTATGCTAATATTAAGTTTGGTAACAAGCCATTCAAAACTGTTTGATGAATACAAGTAAAAAAAATGTGTTACGCGACAGGGTGGGAAAGAACAACCTGCAGAGGTCAATGACGTTGAAGCTCTACTGATAGGTTTTGATAGCTAGTTCAGCATTCCTGTGAAGTTTCATGAAAATCTGTCAAGTAGTTTCAGAGAATTAGTTGCTACAAGTTTTTACTATATAATTCTATGTAAAAAAGATAGCAGTTGGCAAGCATGTTTAAAGGGGTTGATGCACCATTTTCAAACAATGTTTATTTTAAAGGGCTCTGAAAAACTTGAAAAAAGCTGAAAGAATTATCAAAATGCCATGACAAATAAAAGAGATATGACCTATTGAAAATTTGGAAAGAACATAAATGGAGGCGGCCATATTTGAACGATGACGTCATTGCGCCTTTTTACCTTTATGGAATATTGATAAACTATATTTTATAGCAAAGAAAATCACTTCAAATTAATTAAAAATAAATATACAGACGCAAAATGAATAAATGGTATGCTTATTTTTCATTTGCAATGATTTTCTTTGCTTTAAACGACATTTTGCCAATTTGCCATATACGGTAGAAAGGCGCGATGACGTCATCTTTCAAATATGGCTGCCTCCATTTATGTTTCTTTGCAAAGATTCAATAGGTCATATTTCCTTTATCTTTCATGGCATTTTGATAATTCTTTCAGCTTTTTTCAAGTTTTCCAGAGCCCTTTAAAATAAACATTGTTTGAAAATGGTGCATCAACCCCTTTAATGTCGAATCAAAATAATTTTGAACAAGGACCAACATCATGTCATGCTGATCATTTAAAAAAAAATCATATCAATATCACTTATAGTTTTCCAGAAGTAGTCGCTACAAATTGGTTTTTTAAAAATCTATTTTTAGCTGTGCCGGCATTCGTAAATTTCCAGGCAACCTGAAATTTTGCTAGGATCAACTAGACATCAATAGCAACATTCCTGTGAAGTTTCATGAAAATCCGTCTAGTAGTTTCAGAGGAGTAGCCACTACAAGTTTTAACTATATAACTATATGTAAAGATGGCCGCTGGCAGCCATGTTTGATGTCGAATCAAAATGATTTTCGACAAAGACCAACATCATGTCATGCTGACCATTTTAGAAAAGGTCCCATATCAACATTACTTATAGTTTTCAAGAAGTAGTCGCTACAAACTTCTTTTTTAAAAATCTATTTTTAGCTTTGGCGGCCACCTTGAATTTCACATCAATGTGAACTTTTACTAGGATCAACTAGACATCAAGGGCAACATTTCTGTAAAGTTTCATGAAAATCCATCCAGTAGTTTCAGAGGAGTAGTCGCTACAAAAGTTTGCGGACAGACAGACGGACATTGCACCACGGCATAAGCTCTGCTGATCTTTGATCAGTATAGCTTAAAATGTGTTCCGCGACGGGACAAGAAGAGACATTTAACGGGCAGCGTGATTCCTATATAGTACCCCACTTCACTTTGTGAAAGTATGGGTAAACACAAGAAAATTGTTTTCTAATATATCTTGACAATAAAATAATGAATTTCACATAATCGTAAAACAAAATCAATTGTTGCTGTTGTTAAAATCAGCCACCGTAAAATGTTGAATTGAAATCTTGGTGCTTAGAACATTTTGAGCAGTATATAATGCCGAACAACTAATTCTTTAACTCTACAGATGGTAGTTCTGTAAAAAAATCGTTAATACTCTATGATAATCACCTAAATAACAAATAGATAGGAAACTGCAATCCAGTATCTCAAATTCACATGGCACACTGGGGAGATTTCACGAAATTGTCCACCTTTAAACACAAATATCATACAGAGTTGCAACACATTTCATTCATGCCAAAATCTTTCATAAATTTATTTTTCTATTGCCGATTATGATATTGTTATTACTTAAAGAAACTAACCTGCCAAATAACGGCAAAATTACACTACAAAACCATTGATCAAACCTCCAACCAGGTGTTCAGGTCATATAATAAAGTATATGTCTTGATTAAAAGTATAGGTATATTCATTTTCTTAAAATACCCGTGAATGAATATGCGAAAAATGAATTATGAGTTGGTAACTCGACGCTCCAGTTTCGGAGTTTGGCTGGTTAAAGCAGTTTATATTGTGTCTATAGATTTCGCATTCTCAAAATATATATGTTGAATATATCTTGTCGTCAGTAGGTATAGAAATGGTGTACATATGGTGAAAATTTGGCAGTTGTTGTCGAGATAGCTACACGGCAATCTTGAATTTTGTATCTCAATTTATTAATCCAGTATCATTTCGCTATAAACCGTTAAAACCTACTTGCATATTATTAAATACAATTTTGAGTTTCATTATAATGTTTAAGCATATTATTTGGTACAATAATGAATATCATTATGTCGTCCTGCCTTAATTCCATTAAGCGATGGGAAAGCTTATATTAGCAGAAATTTATAACAGATATTTCCACAATAAAACACGTTTAAAAAATGTTTTACTGACAAATGGCAATAACCTTTTTAAAATTACCTATTAAATGTATTAATCTTAAAATATGTAAACGTTTTAGGCCGAAATTAAGGTTTTATTTCATACCCCAGCCAACCCCGTTTTCCCTTCTTGAAGAAGGGGTTGGATGGGGTATGAAAGTTAATACTCGGACCACGTAATGTATCGATAGTCAATAAATGTAAATACATTGTTTTAAACTGTTCCAATAATTATTATTTATGATTGCAAAAATACACGTTACGTAGAAAAACTAACGTTTTAAGTTTCGAAGTTGCTGTGTGTCGATTTTAACACGAGTTCCAGATTCTCAAATATGTTATGCCACAATTAATTCCTACCAATTTGTGCAAGAAAATAGTTTTTTTTGGTGAAAAATAGATGTGAGCTCCATAACTATAATTGTATATGGGACACAGAATTTTGAACATAGGATTTCCAGCTCAATATTTTTCCTGTATAATATAAGAAGCTTTCATAGGTATCAGGTGAAGAGTGGGAATCAAACACAAGGTATGCTTTTGTTTTAATCAGCTCAGCTAAGTTCATATTAAAACACTTATGCAGAGGGTTGGAATTTCCCTATCTTTACCGGATATCCATGATTGATTCTTTTTCTTGCATACTAATTGCTGAGGTCATCGGCATCTTTGATGACGGCGTTTTGAATGTTTATTTACACAATGACGTCATGAAATTGCTGATGTCATCGACATCTTTGATGACAGTTTATTCTATTTATCTACACTCGTTGGTTAGACAGGATTTTCTAGCACATTTGTAATTGATATGAATATTTTTTTACCCTGTATATCAAAGTATATATAGCATTTTTCTGAACTAATCGAAATCTTTTGTTTCAGTCACATGACTTGTTAATAGTTTGAATGCTCCAATCAAAAGCGTTCTGAAACATTTTCATCCATGGTGAAGCATCCAAGCTTGTCCGCATTTCACTCGGCATCCACGGACATTGCCATGGCAAGAAACACCTCTCAGGATGTGGCATTATGGCAAGGTGGCGGCCATCTTGGGAACAAAGGGCAGCAACTCCATCTTGAGTGCCATTGGGGTTGAAAGGGTAGACAGTGGTTGGCTCCCCTTGATCATTAACATAACGGACTGGAACTAGATTGTTGCTAGTCAGCTGGTTGTAGATTTCTGGAGATCTGAAGACCATTTTACCTGCAAAAGTAGACATCATTGGTATATGGTAGTTTTGGTAAATAATAACTCAACCTTATACGGGGGCATAAAACATGTTAATAACAAGAGCTGTCGGAGAACAGCGCAGCTCGACTATTCGATTTTTCAGAGATTAATAAATTTATAGCTAGTATATACCATCAGAAAACAAGGCTACAACAATGTGGGGTGGGGTTGGGGGCACAACATAACTATGTGTAAGAATTGACCAAAACTACACAGAAATATGTAAAAATAATAATAAAAAATCGAGTTTTGAGTGGGGTGTGGGGGTGGAGGTGGGGGAGAGGCGGGGTAGATGGTGGGGGTAGTGGGGGTGGTGAGGGCAACACATATGTGTAAGAAGCTATGTAAGAATTCACCAAAACAACACAAAAATATGTAAAAAAAATAATTTAAAAATCGAGTTTTGAGTAGGGATGGGGGAGAGGCAGGGGTTGGGGAGGGCAACATATATGTGTAAGAAGCTATGTAAGAATTGACCAAAACAACACAGAAATATGGTAATACAAAATAAAAAAATTCGATTTGGGGGAGTACAGAAATATGAAAAATAAAAAAAATAAAAATTCAAGTGGGTTGGGGGTGTGGGGTGGGGGGTAGTGTGTGGGAGGGGTGGAGGGGCAACATATATGTGTAAGAAGCGATGTGTAAGACATTACCAAAACAACACAGATATATGTAAAAAACAATAAACATTAACAACACAGAAATATGTAAAAAAAAAAGTTTCAAGTAAGTGTGTGTTTGGGAGGGTGGTGGGGGGAGTTGAGAGAAGCAGGGGTATGTGTGGGGTGGGGGCGGGGAACAACATATGTGTAAGAAGCTATGTGTAAGACATTACCAAAACAACACAGATATATGTTAAAAACAATAAACATTAAATCAAAATATTCCAGTTTCGAGCGGTGGGGGGGTGGGGGGGCAACATAGGTATGTGTAAGAATTGACCAAAACAACACAGAAATATGTAAAAAAATAAAATGTTTCAAGTGTGTGTGTGTGTGTGTGTGTGTGTGTGTGTGTGTGTGTGTGTGTGAGGTGGGGGGGGGGGT